>WWET01001274.1:13521-32016 GCA_011038615.1 Limnodynastes dumerilii | reverse complement strand
AGTTCTCCTATTATTGGCTGGGGCTCCTGTCAATTTGGAAAGGAGACCCATGCAGCCAGCTTTTCGGTTGGCAAAAAAAAAAAAAATTATCAATGAAAAAATCACGCTGACAGGCTGCAGCACTATGTCCTCTCTCCCTCTGTCTGGCTATACAGCACTGTATGCCCAAACAGAGAGAGAGGACACAGCGCTGCAGCCTGTCAGAGTGTCGGGGGTTCTGAAGCGCTCTGACCTCTCTCCATGGAAATCTTGAATGATTATCGAAAATGCCCACACACTGTGCGATTTATCTAACGAAAAACGATAATCATTCAAGATTCCCATGAGATGAGATAATCGGGGCCGAGTGTTTTTGTAACGTTTTATCGCTAGTTAGGAAAAAAATCTTTACCACACACTAGAGCGATATTTGGCCCAATCCACGATAATCGTGCGTTTGGGCCGATAATCGCTCTAGTGTGTGGCCAGCTTTAGACTGTTGTTAAAACCCGTATTAGAAAGAAATAGCAGAAGTATCATATGCTGCTTCATTGGAGGAAGTGTCTTTATTATATTCTCTTTGTCCCCTGAAACAGATACTCTATTTGTGTACCTGAGATTTTATTGAGTTATTTGGCTATTGTGACATTATGAGACTGTGTTAAATAGCCAAATGATTCCCTAAAAGCTCAGGATGCCATCTTACTTAGTACATGAACACTCTATACAAGTGGGAAATACCTTGATGATACATGCACATTAATTACTAACAAAATGTGAATGCAATGATTTAAACAATAAATAAAAGAAATGCACAAGATTTCATGCTTTATGTCTTTTTTTTATATATTTATTTAAAAACATTTTTAAAACAAGCTCTGAACCAACCAGAAAGTTGAGTGAACAATTGCAGTTCCAGTAAGGTCAAAGCTACAGTTGCAGTTATTGTTAATTGCAATGGGAGCAAAAAAGATCAGAGTCAGAGAGACCATGCTGCTTGCCCGTAATAAAGAAACTGATCTAACAAACCAGCTCAGTATATACTTCAGAGGACAAAGATAGAACAAATATAAATACTTTTTTTAAACAGAATATTAAACAAATTGTATTTCTTTACATTACAATATAATAACATATCGGGACTCTCTTATTTAGGTTTGATTACAGTTAAAGATTTCAATGGACACTTTAACCTCTGTAATGTATTTTGCCAAATTAGTTTAAAGTATTGTATACTGTAACTGATATAACGACACTCGCAGTTCTTACAGCAGTATAGCCTCCAGCGCTATATTTCTTAAAACCTATCTTTTACATCTACAAAAATAAGATTGTATACTTCCAAAGCTCAGTATTATCATCTTGGAACTCAAACCATTTGTCAATGAACACAACTTTCTCTAGATGTAAAGATATGACAGAAAGGTAAATGCAGGCTTAAGTATTTAGCCCATAGTGAAATTAAACTCATTGGATGGGCCAGACCCAGTGGTGCCTCTTACTGGTATCCTCTGGATGGCTATGTAAATTTGAGAGGAGGGGTCTGGTAGCTTTCATAAAGCATCTTGATAGGAGGGGCTTCCTCTATTCTCCTGGGATTTCCCCTTCCCTCCCACCCTTTATTGGATAATTTTTTTATGACTTGAAGAGTTATAGATGATGGAAAGAAGTTTCATTGTGTTTATCCATATTGGGCTGTATTCAGACTTAAGAAGGAGCTTCAAATTAAGAATTAAGGAAAGTTACTCCTGGGCTAAACCATGTTGATTGCAGGGGAGTCATATTTCATCTGTTGCAAACAGTATTAGAGTTGAGAGGTGATGTTTCCTATCCCAAGTCTAAATAATAGTGTAATAGTAAAGCTGGTCAGTATCTGTGTGCAGTAAGCAATTCAAAGATATATCCCAGCATGCAAAAATTACAATTAACTTGACTTCCCCTGAAATCAACATGGTGTTGCCCAGGTGTAACCTTCCTCTCTTAATTTCAAGCTCCTTCTTAAGTCTGGATCCAGCCTGCTATGTTGATCATGGTTTTTCTTGGCGCAGGCGGAGGTTGAGCCGAAGCAGCATGTGGGAGTTTATAAGGTTTTTCTTGGCCGAAACTCGTTCTAAACAGGCGGTCTCACAAAGTTATGGCCACGCTGAGGTGGAAGGAGAGTGCCAAAGGTTATGTTTACTGGGAAGGTTAAGGATCCCATTTAAAGATTTGTTTATATTACAGTATATTGTTGAGTATTACCATTGTACAATGTATCTGCTTTATTTGGCCACCATCAATATTAGGTAGTTACATTTAAAGCATTAAATACAATTAATTAATATAGTCAATAAATATTTTTAGACCCCACGAAAGGTGTTGTGTCTTTAGTAGAATTGTGTGTTTGTTTCCGGGTTGGCACCATGGGTCCAGGAATCAACCATGTGAAGTTTATTGCCAAAGGCAAGGAATGATATGAAAGAAAAATGGAAAAATGTCCACAATAGTTGCCTCTCTATCATATAAAATACAGGTGGGGTCTAACAGTTGTCACACAACAAATTATGGTGCAAATGTTTGTATTATTCAGGTTTGTCTAGTCCCGGATCAGGGCTGTATTAAGGTTTGTGGGGGCCCCTGGGCAACTAACTTGTGGGGGCCCCTGTGCATATTTAATTTTTATAATAATGTCAAATATATGTAATGAAAGATAAATATACATAATACCATTTCACAAGCAACATTGTATACAAGTATTATAATACTATAATGCTCTAAAAAAAAAATAGATAGTAAGGTCTCTTAATTAATTAAGCCCCTTGCTGGACTCCAGAAGAATATTTATTTTTTATATATATAAAAACTGAAAAGGAAAGAAAAAAGGAAAAAAAGAGAAACAGTACTCAGTGGGAAATACCTTGATGATACATGCACATTAATTACTAACAAAATGTGAATGCAATGATTTAAACAATAAATAAAAGAAATGCACCCTAAAATGTTACCCTAAAATAACAAAATTATATTTATAAAGAAATAAAAAATGAATTCAAACAACCACTATACTTTACTAAGTATTCTTTGCAATTGAAGCCTGATCTCCATTTTATTGTGTTTTCACTTTACAAAAGATAATTGGCAAAGGCTCTTTTATTGTATTTGTGAGTAATTTTGTCTGTTATATAAATGTATTACTGTTTATTGGATTTTTTTGTGTTATTTATTAACAAATAAAAATTAGGGTCTCAGAGTATAACACTTTCTTTTTTTTTCATTGTGCAAGACTGCTACAAGCAATAAAAAAAAATTTAATTTAAATTTGCAACATTTTTTAAATAAAACAAAATGTTTTTCAATATTAATTGGGAGGTCTCTGTCATTTAACCACCTATTATGCCTGAGGTCTCCATACTATTCTCTCCAATATACCCCTCTTTGCAACTGTCAACTGTCCCCTTACCATACCATACCTCCCAACGGTCCCAATTTCAGTGGGACAGTCCTGCCCGCCTTACGCCATGTCCCGAAAGAAGAGACTCTCGGGACAAAGATTTTTTTTTTTTAAAGAATTGAGCCCAGTCGGTGCCGCTGTATATGCAGCGGGGCTTTTTTTCCCACTTAAGCAGAGCTGGTTATACAGGGCTCAAAGGGCTGCTACGGGAGCCCTGTATGACCAAATCAGTCTCTATGAATGACAGTGACCGTCACTGTCATTCATAGATAATGATTTAGTCATACAGGAGTGCACACAGGCCCCCCAGAACAGGGGTCCATGTGGTATTCATCCTGCACCCAAGTCTCTGCATATGAGGGTTGGCTGCTTTCTATATCTTCCCTCCAGGAGATCTCGGAGGGCAGAAATAGATGCTGATTCGTCCACAAAATGGATGGGGCATAAATCGTGCTGTTAACTCAGGGGAAGTGGGGCCCATGTACAAATCCTGCACAAGGGCCCCCTTACTTCTTAAAACACCCCTGTGAGAAGATTATCACACATTAGAAACATGTTTCCTCAGGCATACACTTATAAGTAATCTGAGAAGAATATCACATATTACACAGACATATTTTCTTAAACGTGGAGGCGGCCATTATCATGGAGGCCAAGATGTTAGCAAAGACTAGCAGTTAGCTAAGACAATCAGGAACTGATTCAATTCAGTGTGATGTGGCTGTGGAATGGTACATCGCACAAATTTACATCACGCATTGTATCTTGCACCCGCAACAGGCGCAATTGCTATTCCTGTCTTCTTGGTAAATTGAATCTGCCCCATGAGTTTAAGAATGGATACAGAAATGAAAAGTACACTTTAGTCTCTTGTTGTTCAGCTGTAGTGCCTAATTTTATCTTTTCCATAAAGATGAAGTCATGGGATCTTCTGTTTATAATCTTCTCAATAAATACTGAAAGTATTTATTCACTGGCAGCAGTCAATGAATACTGATCATACCCATTGGTGGAGCTATTCACATGACACACCTCTTTGGCAGTATGTAACACGCCACTTTGGTACGGCGTCTTGTTAGTGCCATTGCAATTTCCCTGATATTTTTTTGCAAAAATTGGCAACCATGATGTAATATGAGATAAATTTCACACATTTCATAGACATGTAAATAATCAGTGAAATATATCACACATTATACAGACATATTTGCTCAGACATACACTAATTAATGTGAAAAGAATTTCAGATATTACAGAGACATGTTTCCTCATAATTCCTTCCTTTCTAATAGCAATCTGAGAGGAGTATCACTCAGTACAGGCATGTTTCCTCAGAAGGCCTCCTATAAATAATCACAGAGGAATAACATACATTACAGACATGTTTCTTTAGGCATAGTCCTTTACATAATCTAAGAAGAATAGCACACAGAGACTTGTCTCAGAAGTAATGTCTGGGGAATTGTAACACATTACACTGTCCCGATTTAAGCTGGATAGTCCCGCTTTCGGGAGACTGTACCTCTGTCCCGCCCGCCTTACAGCGTGTCCTGAGAGAAGAAACTCTCGGGACAAAGGTTTTTTATGTATTGAGCCCATGCGGTGCCGCTCTACATGTGGCTGGGCTTTTTTACAACATAAGCAGAGCTGGTTATACAGGGCTGCTATGGGAGCCCTGTATGACCGAATCTGTTTCTGTGAATGACAGTGACCGTCACTAGATTTGGTCATACAGGGCTCCCATAGCAGCCCTATATGCTCTGCTTATGTTGACATGTGACTGCCGGGAGAGGGACAGAGAGCGTGGGAGCACCTTGGAGGAAGGAAGCAGAGAAACAAGCTAAGAAAGAATAATGGGCAGCAATATATAAGCTGGATAATAAGGGGCAGCAATATATAGGCTGGATAATAAGAGAATATGATATGGAGGCTGGATAATAAGGGGCAGCAATATGGAGGCTGAATAATATGGGGGAGAAATATGGAGGCTGGGTAATAAGGAAATATGGAGGCTGGATAATAAGGGGGAGAAATATGGAGGCTGGATAATTAGGAGGAGAAATATGGAGGCTGGATAATAAGGGGCAGCAATATGGAGGCTGAATAATATGGGGGAGAAATATGGAGGCTGGATAATAAGGGGGAGAAATATGGAGGCTGGATAATAAGGGGGAGAAATATGGAGGCTGGATAATAAGGGGGAGAAATATGGAGGCTGGATAATAAGGGGGAGAAATATGGAGGCTGGATAATAAGGGGGAGAAATATGGAGGCTGGATAATAAGGGGGAGAAATATGGAGGCTGGATAATAAGGGGGAGAAATATGGAGGCTGGATAATAAGGGGCAACAATATGGAGGCTGGATAATAAGGGACAGATATATGGAGGCTGGATAATAAGGGACAGCAATATGGAGGCTGGACAACAGGGGAAGAAATATGGAGGCTGGATAATAAGGGGCAGCAAAATGAAGGCTGGACAACAGGCGGAGAAATATGGAGGCTGGATAATAAGGGGCAGCAAAATGAAGGCTGGACAACAGGCGGAGAAATATGGAGGCTGGATAATAAGGGGCAGCAAAATGAAGGCTGGACAACAGGCGGAGAAATATGGAGGCTGGATAATAAGGGGCAGCAAAATGAAGGCTGGACAACAGGCGGAGAAATATGGAGGCTGGATAATAAGGGGCAGCAAAATGAAGGCTGGACAACAGGCGGAGAAATATGGAGGCTGGATAATAAGGGGCAGCAAAATGAAGGCTGGACAACAGGCGGAGAAATATGGAGGCTGGATAATAAGGGGCAGCAAAATGAAGGCTGGACAACAGGCGGAGAAATATGGAGGCTGGATAATAAGGGACAGATATATGGAGGCTGGATAATAAGGGACAGCAATATGGAGGCTGGACAACAGGGGAAGAAATATGGAGGCTGGATAATAAGGGGCAGCAAAATGAAGGCTGGACAACAGGAGCAGAAATATGGAGGCTGGATAATAAGGGGCAGCAAAATGGAGGCTGGACAACAAGGGCAGAAACATGGAGGCTGGATAATAAACAGGCAGCAAAATGGAGGCTGGACAAGAATAGCAGAAATATGGAAGCTGAACAACAAGGGCAGAATTATGGAGGCTGGATAATAAACGGACAGAAATGTGAAAATTGGACAATGAACAGGGGCAGAAATATGGAGGCTATACCATGAACAGGGGTAGAAATATGGAGGCTGGACATAGAGACGGGCAGATATATGAAGGCTGGACATAGAAACGGGCAAATATATGGAGGCTGGATAATAAGGGGCAGAATTGTGGAGGCTGGATAATAAGGGGCAGCAATGTGGAGGCTGGATAATAAGGGGCAGAATTATGGAGGCTGGATAATAAGGGGCAGAAATATGGAGGCTGGATAATAAGGGGCAGAAATATGGAGGCTTCATAATAAGGAGCAGCAATATGGAGGCTGGATAATAAGGAGCAGCAATATGGAGGCTGGATAATAAGGAGGAGAAATATGGAGGCTTGATAATAAGGAGGAGAAATATGGAGGCTGGATAATAAGGAGCAGACAATATGGAGGCTGAACATATAATATGGGGCCAACATTATGGAGACTGGACATATAAACAGGGGCATACATATGGATCTGGGCATAAAATAAGGGGCAGACACCTCTGGGTGGTTTAAGACACAACCACTTCCCCAGACACACACCCACTTGGTGGTACAAGACACCCCCCCCCTTCTACCATGCCGTGAAAATTTTGTCCCTCTTTCCAATTCTCAAATGTTGGGAGGTATGGCAATACCACTTTCCTTGTTGTGCCTCTTTTATACCTCTGTGCTGCAATGTTCCCTCTATGATACCCAGGCCTGGCAACAGAAATCTTGGGTACACTCATGTACCAATCTGGTACACTCCTGTATTCAGGGTCCCCATCCCTTCACAACAGTGTATTGCATGGGTTCTTCTGAACCTTGGGGCCCATCACAGCTGTCCCCCACCTGCAAATAACGTGGGTGCGAGACTAATTGAATCGGGCCCAAAGTGTTGACTGTGGTGTTACAAGAAGATATTTATGTGCTTATAGATCTACTCCCACAGATGGTAGAGGACAGCAGCTCAGCGTGACTCAAAGGAGAAAGACCAATCCAGTCCAACTTCTAGAGTGGGCATTCCAGAGAAGGCAACCAATGTAGCATACCCCTAAGGAAATCTGTAGTAAAAGAGCAACAGAAGTAATTTTACAGCAAATGAAAAATATATTTAAAATAACCCAATACTATGCTGAGGAATTTCAACCAAGAAAAAACAGAGCAGATGTATATAATTTGTAAGGTAACCAAATTAGCTAATATAAATAGTGCATTTGAAATGCCTTGCCTGGCAGATCACTCCCGGAAGGAGCAAGAAGGATAAGTGGAGAGAAGGAAAATAAAACACAACAAAGGTGTCCTACTAATTAAGATAATATAGAGGAGAGTTAGGATCGATGCTATGACACCCACCAGAAGTTTTTATTTATGTCTATATATATAATTTACAGACTCTCCACTTGAAAAGTATCAATTATATAGTTTCAACTATATTTATAGATAATAATTAGTCTAATTATTTAAGCTAATTATATCTAAATTCATGTAAAAGCAAATTCCATTTCATAGTAACTTGTATTAAAATTAACTCAAACAAGCAAACACACTGTACCTGATTCAGAGTCTCCAGACTTACTTCAGTTGGAGTTTAATTTTAAATATTTTTAAATGCAATTAAATAATACTCAATGACATTTATTTTGTTATCTTTACAACAACAAAAAACTGTACTATGTATTAAAAATGTATGTACTAAATACTGCCATATGTGTCAAAGCTATTTTTAAATTATATTAGAACATAATTGAAGCTTTAAAATAGTCAGTATGTTGGAGTGCAGAGCTTTATAGTTAGTATGGAATTATTTGATTTCCAGGAGAAGCCAACAAAGCACAGGGGACTCGGGTAAGGGTCAGCAACGAGAACGGCTTTATTTCGAAAGGGACGTTTTATACCAGCCAGTTGCGAACTGGCTATAAAATCTATTGCTCTTTGCATAGGAGAAGCAATCGATCCTCCAAAGTTCGGGGATGCAGCAGGAAATGGAAAGTATTAATGTAACTCAATCCTTAACCTAATACTTACCCTAACCTTCCTCTTTCATTACCCTAACCCTAACCTTCTCCTCCCCACAGCTTGACCCTAAGATCTCTCTACCCTCCCAGTCCCGACTTTTCTAATGTAACCTATACATTCACTAAAGGCGATTTGACTAAATCACTGCTAGTGTGATCCATGAGGGCTTAAAAAAAATCGTCTCCTGTGTGAGGCGCTTTCCTAGAAAGTGTGTAGAGCGATTATAATGGTGGCCACCATGACAAAATGTACCCTAAAGTGTATTATAGTGTAAAAATGTGTATTAAAATAATAATTAAATATAGCGACTCACCATTCAGCTTCTTATGAAGATCTTCTTTCAATCTTCCTTGAAGATGCTTGTCACTTTGCAAGAAGAGGTTCTTCCGGTGCTGCTAGCTGGTCTACGGCCTCTTTTGGCCCTTTCCACGACACACCCCTTCGTCCTCCTCGGTGTCCCCGCTACTAATGACCAGTCTGTCGCTAGAGGGCCCCCTTTTATAGAAAAAATTATGTCATCAACATTAGGGGGCTCTAGTGAGGCAAGAAGTAGAGAAAGTGAGTAAGAGGCAATATTAGTGAAGAGATACTGTATAAGACATGTAGGGAATGGGGAACAGTCATATAGAACAAAGATCAAAATGATCTATGGTAAATGACATAGTTCTAGCAGTTACCAAAACTAAAAGAAGCAGTTAAAGTTCAACTGTTCATTCAGTTCTAATGGTGACATGGTTTGGAGTACGATGAATCCACTTAGCCTCTGTTTGTAGAAGAAGTTTGTCCCTATCTCCTCCGTGGATGGGTGCAGGGACATGATCAATAATTCTGCTTTGTAGGGTGGACACGTTATGCTTGAACTTGAAGAAATGACGAGCTACATGCTGTTTGGATGTTTTCCCGGTCAGTGCTGATCTCATTGCGGACCTGTGGAGAGCCATGTGCTCCTTAAATTGTCTTTTGGTTTTGCCCACGTACATTAATCCACATGGGCAAGCAGTAGTATATACCACATAAGCTGAGCTGCATGTAAGGTGATATTTGATGCTGAATTTTTTATGTGATAGAGGATGTCCAAAATGAGTGCCAGTTGTCATGTGGCAGCAAGTGACACAATTCGGGCACTTAAAGCAGCCTAGTTGTCAGGTGTCCTTGTTATAATATCAGCTTTCACAAGGTGATCTTTCAAATTTCTACTCCTTTTGTAGCAGGGCATGAGTCTCATTTGGTTCAGACCTGGAAGAGAGGGGTCAGACGTAATAATTGTCCAGTGCTGTTTGGCTGTAATATTGCCATTTTTACTGCCAGTGTTGTATGTTTGGACCCATGGTATGGTGTTGATGAGAGGTTTCTTGGGTTTAGATTTCAAAGTCATTTCCCGCGGCATGATTCTGATGTTTTCTTTAATCTTAAGGAGTACGTCTTTACAATAGCCCCTTTCTGCAAATTTTTGGACCATGGTATCCATGTGTCGTTCCCACGTAGTGGGGTCTCTGGTGATACGATGGACCCTCAGCATCTGAGAAAATGGAAACCCTTGTTTGAGGGATACAGGATGAAAGGAATTGGCATGGAGTATGTTGTTACGATCAGTAGGTTTAGTATAGATCGTGGTAAATAGGTTGTCATTTTCAATGCATAATTGCACATCCAAGTAGTGAATAAGAGAACCACTGATTTCATGTGTAAGTGTAATAGGTGAATCGTTCTGATTGAAGTCATCAATAAAGGATTCCAGAGAGCTTTGGGTGCCCTGCCAAATGATGAAAAGTTCATTGATGTATCTGCAGTAGAAGCTACAATATTGTTGGAAACGCTCACCTGGGTACATATATGCCTCCTCATATGCCAACATGTATAGGTTGGCAAATGACGGAGCCACAGTGGACCACATCGCGCAACCTGTTAGTTGGAGGTAGTGCTGGCCGTCAAAGTAAAAGTAGTTTCTTGTCAAGGTAAGTTCAAGCAGTTGTATTACAAGGTGTACATCCGGACCTGTATACACAGGGTTATCTACAATATATTTTTTAATAGCCAGGAGGCCTTCTTTGTGAGGTACGAACATATAAAGGTTATTAACGTCCACTGTTGTTAAAAGAGTGTCAGGAGGAAAAGAACCAAGTTCCTGTAATCTGTTAATAAACATGGTAGTGTCTTGTATGAAGGACTTGCTGGTTTTGACGAGTGGTTGGAGGTAAGAGTGCAGAACAATGGCAATCTTTTCAAAGAGTGATCCTCTAGCGGAGATGATTGGTCTCCCTGGTGGTTTAGCAGCGTTTTTATAAATTTCTGGCCCCCCAGCGTGTGAATCTCCTCTTCTGCGCTGAGCGCGGGTTTGCTTGATGTAGATTTTTCTTGTGGGGTTGCATTTTCTCCTTCACTCATTGATGTGAGTTAATTGGATGTGTCACTTTCTATTGTGGATGCGTGAGAACAAGGTTGAAGTCTTTTGCGTCGAGGTTTAGTAGTGTCTCCACCCGTTCCAGTCAACCATCTGTACACAGTAAGTTCCTGATAATCTTTGTTGACAATTTCTATTTTGTTTTTCTTATATTTGATGATTTGATGCTTTGTAATAGGTTGTCTTTGAAAAGGATCTCCTCTGCTTCAATGTCTGAAAAGGACAGGGTTTCCTCTAGTGGTAATTTGATAGATGGTATGCAGGCTGGATGTTCCATGCTCATATTTGATGCTTAATTGAAAGATTAATTATTTCCCGAAATTGTTCATCAAAGGTATTAAACAGGAGCGGGTGCCTGGGGATGTAAGCTGGTGTAATGCCGACATCAGTTTGTAAGTATAGAACAATGATAGATGATGGCTCTCCAAAAATGTAGTGAATGTACTTGGGTGCCTTCCTAGGATGTTACAGCATAACCCCAAGAATAAACAATTGTGGATAGGGGGCACTCCAAGGTTTAAAAGAACAGTCACAAGCGCATATAGCAGTTCAATGTTTCAGTTTACTTTCAAACTTTCTTCAGGAACAAGAGAAAAACATAAAAGAAGACATGTATTTATAACTTACCCTAAGACATGTGCAATACCCTCCTGAGGACGGTGACATGGCAAGGAGGTCTCCTTCGGCATGTGTACTGGAAGCGCTGAGTAAGACCGCCATGTTTATTAACAGATTACAGGTTATTTTCCTTGTGACACTCTTTTAGCAACAGTGGATGTTAATAGCCTTTATATGTTCATACCTCACAAAGAAGGCCTCCTAGCTATTAAACTTATATTGTAGATAACTCTGTGTATACAGATCCGGATATACACCTTGTATTGCAACTGCTTGAACTTACCTTGACAAGAAACTACTTTTACTTTGACGGCCAGCACTACCTCCAACTAACAGATTGCGCGATGGGGTCCAATGTGGCCCCGTCGTTCGCCAACCTATACATGTCGGCATATGAGGAGGCATATATGTACCCAGATGAGCGTTTCCAACAATGGTACAGCTTCTACTGCAGATAAAGTCAGGTCCATAAATATTGGGACATCAACACAATTCTCATATTTTGGGCTCTATACACCACCACAATGGATTTGAAATGAACCAAACAAGATGTTCTTTAACTAGAAAAGAAAATTTGAAGACTCGAGCTGTGCGAAAGGGTGCAGCTGGTTTTAACAGAGCGCTTCCTACCAAGACAGAAACTGCCAATCTGTCAAAAGAAGCAAGTACAAATAAAATATGGAGGAGCACTAGAAAAACCAAAATGAATCTCGACAGATTGTAATAAATATTGATTTATTAAACACAATAGTTAAAACATAAAATTATAAATAAATATTAAGGTATTAGCATCAGTGGTACCACTCATATTAATAGTTGTGAACATGAATAATATGCCTCATAACTACTTTTGGAGCTCTGTAATTAAATTGCCCAAGCATAAATAGATATTGTGATCTTAGGTGATGATTGGCATCCGTTTAATCAGTTCAATACAAGATGAATAGCTGGGTATATATGCCTTGTTCCCAAATTAGATGACAAGGAGAGATGGTGTTTCAAACTGTTTGGTATTAGTCTATTAAACCACAGAGCAAGTCTCCACTTATGATATTCAATACACACAGACTCTGACGATAAATATGAGCTGTTTTAATACTCACACATCCCGCTAGCAAGGTATACAGTGTGCACAATGCACTCAGACATCAAATGTAGTATGAAGCCTTGGAGCAGTGTCGCTTAGATGTGAAGTCCACAGCAGCTGATGAAGCGTCTGATAGATGACACAAGCCGTAGACACCGAACAGCAGAAGCCGTGTATACTGCACAGCAGAGTGTCCCATATGCTGAGACAGCTGATTAGCGGGAGGGTGAAAGCCGAAGAGGTTATGAAGCACCTGTGGTTTCGGTGGTGTGCTGCAGGCAGCCTAAAGATGTAGATGGGAGCTCAGATCTCTATGGATAGTAATCTCTCCGAACATAGATGCATCCAGCTGATTAATGGATCAGTATGCCAGGCAATAAACGGAGGGTACACACGATGCGTCCTTGACGTGTTTCTTTGTTGGGCAGACAATTTCCTCAGAAGGGGTAGTAGGAGACTCACATGGAACCTCCTTATATACCCTTAATTACCTTAATTAGTTGACATGTGTGTGCATAACAATTTTTAACCTGTCGAGATTCAAATAACTATGAAAGAAATAATAAAAAACAATAAGAAATATAAATGTTATAAAAACAGTTTCAATACCTTTAGCAAACAAATAAACATCTCATAGAAGATATCCATTGGATACAACAATTCTGTATAGATATTAGCTTGTAGGTATAATTATCCAAACTAAATGAGATTTAGAAGCAATTTTCAAATAAATTGTGCACAATTGTTACAGAACACAAAAGTATATAATAAAATCAGAGAAATTCAAGAATCTCAGAGGAACTAATACAACTGATTATTGAAAAATATAATAAATTAGAATATACATCCAATTATATTGTTAGGACACCACTGGGCGTCCAGGTATTTATGGTACCCCGGGATTACCTTGGCTAAGTACCGGGGTGACCTAAGACAAGAGAGAGAGAGAGGAAGCGGGTCACTCACCAATATGTAGAGCCTGCGTCCGTCTGAGTATTCGCCAGAGCCCCTGAAGGTGGGGATAGACTGGAGCTGGTAGGACTTCTTCAGGATACACACCTTAGAGATAACCCGGAGGAGGAAATGGGACCAAGAGGGAATGGACGAAAGGAAGCATGTAAGTGGGTGAAGCAGTAGCAGAAGGAACTGTATTTGACAAACAACAGTTAACACCGAACGGACAAACTAGGGATACCAGACCGGACTGACTCACAAGACTTACTGGGAGATTCACGCTGCACTCACACCAAGGAGGAATCCCCTAAGGGATAACACAGACAGGCAATCAGGAGAGGAACAGGTTAACACAAAAGGGATAAACAACAAGAAGAAGATAAGGAGGCTGACACGAATGGTTAATAAGCAGGAACCAGGAAGGGACAACGATGGGGCACTCAAGTAAGCAAAGAACAATGAGAGATAAGAGAGGAGAGAGGAACAGAAGCACGGGCAGCAGACGCTATAACCGGCGGGAGACTGCTGTGCCTGCAGGTCTATTTACAGGGGAGGCTGGCCAATGAACAAGCAGGACCAGGACCAGCCTCCAGCAGCATTTGGGCACTGGAATTAAAGGTCAGAGGGAGATTGAGCCAATCGCAATGCTGCGATGCGGGGTAGAGGGACGCAGCGTTCTGCGTTGCTAGGCAACGAGGATGCATTGTAGGACTGCACGCCGGGAGGCTGAGGAGAGTGCGGACACATGGCTAATTTGCATGCCGTCCGTTCACGTGGCGGCATGCAGTGGGAGAGCGTCGGGCCCAGGGAAGATGGCACTGGAGAAGAAACAGGTAAGTGCAAGTAACGGCACATGTATACAAAATGCTAAATAAAAAATAAATAAATAAAAAATCATCATATAAACCAGGGACCAGGAGTGAATAAAAGGCACTCTCATATGAATGCCAGTTGGTAAAAAATAGAAATTAAATACCAACACCAAAGAGATGTATAGTTTAATATACTAATAATAACACCTGAACATAACCGATTTCAAAAATCTAGATCAATGCACTCGTTCATGCCCCCTGGGTAAAGTGTTTGCAGCATGTGGATCCAGTATGCTTCTCTGGAGCACAGGCACTGATATCTCTCGCCTCCTCTAATAGTAGAAGGCATAATCTCAATGCCAACCACCCGAAGGCAGGTAGCATCTGAATTGCAGCACTAGCTACGCTGCTTTTCGAATTTTTATTTAGAATATCACGCCTGTGCTCCAGAGATCTGAGACGTAGGGGGCGTATAGTACGCCCCACGTTCTGTATGCCACAACTGCAACTCAACAAATAAATCAAATAAGAACTCTCACAGTTGATGAATGTGTTAATAGGATAAGTTTTACCCATAATATAGGACTTAAACATTTTAACTTTATGGGTAATAAAACTGCAAGTTAGACACCTATTTTTACTGCATTTAAAGCAACCCACTATTTGTGGTAGGTTCCATTGTTGCATTACATTCGTTTGTTTTTTATTCGATTTTTTATCATAAAAGCTAGGTGCCAAAAAATTACCCAAATTATTAGCTTTTATGAACGTCACTTGGGGATTAGGAGATAGACAAGATTTTAAAATGGGGTCATAAAGAAGAGTCTGATAATTGCGTTTAATAATATTAGTAATTATATTCGCTGCACAATTAAATCGTGAAACAAATGTAGGAAGCATCTGTTTAGTGTTTTTCTTATTTCGAGGTTTATGTTCCAACAGAGAAGACCTATCCAAAAGTGTCACATTATAAAGAGCCTCTTCAAGTATAGAATCAAGATAAGATTTATCCTGAAAAGTCTTTATCATACTCTCAACCTGAGGTTTAAAGGACTCATAAGTAGAACAATTGCGCCTCAGTCGACGCAATTGTCCTTTGGGTATGTTAGTAAGCCAAGATTTTTTATGGTTACTACTGAATTCTAAAAAATTATTACAGTCCACTGGTTTCTAAAATGTATAAGTAGTAATTAATTTGAGAGTCCTTAATTTCAACCGTGATATCCAAGAAATGAATTTTCACTGGATTAACCTCACAGGTGAAACGCAGGTTGAAAGAGTTGGAATTTAAACTGGATATAAAGTCTCTCACCTCGTCCTCCGACCCGTCCCAGATCATAAACAGGTCCTCAATGTAACGGTGATACAGGACGAGGCCCGCTGGAGCTCCGCCCAATCTTTTGAAAGAAAAAAATCCACCGCCTGTAAACCCTTGTGATGTGGAATGTTGGTGTACAATGCTTGTACATCACGTCACTAAAAGAAAAGTGGATTGCCAGTGAACAGAAGATAAAACCTGTAAAAAATCAGTAGTGTCTTTGAGATGTGACCGAAGTGTCACTGCGTGTTTTTGAAGGTGATGGTCAAAGTAATAGGAAAGATTTGAGGTAAGTGAACCAATACCTGATATGATCGGGCGCCCGGGAGGGCGGGTGAGAGACTTATGAATTTTAGGCAGAAAATAATATATAGCAGTAATGGAATGGGTAGGATAAATAAATGCAAATTCATCCTTATTGATGACTCCATTCTCCAAGGCGACGGACACAAGGGTTTTGAGTTCACAATGGTATTGAGCCATATGGTTGGAGTGGAGGGTTTCGTAAAATCTCTCATCACGTAGCTGAGAGAAAGCTTCCTCCTCATAATAGACTGTGTCCATAAGGACCAGTCCTCCCCCCTTGTCCGTGGCCTTAATGACAATAGAGTCATCATTCATTAACTCTTGCAATGCTTTACGTTCAGCAACAGACAGGTTGTGATTCATAATTGGTTTCTTATTCATTTTATCACATATATGTTTAAATTCAGAGAGGGTCTTGGTATAAAAACCCTCAATCAATCCTGTTTTATGCTGAAACGGGTAGAAATTAGACTTCTTTTTGGATTTATATGGCGTTGGAACAAGTAAATTACTATCAGTCGAAGTAGATATAATTAAATCAGCGGTAGATTCCACATCCCCATTGATATCTCCAGAAGGCAGAAGTTCAATGAGGGTCTGAAGACCAGTCATATCTTCCTCAGTCAGAGTTATAGAACTATTGGGCAAATCTTCACGCAAAAGTTTATGATGAAAAAATCTTTGTCTACAAAGTGCCCTTACGTACTTATTCAATTCAAGAAAGAGCTCAAAATAATTTGGTTTAGATGAAGGGGTAAATTTAAGCCCTTTGTGTAGTAAAGAAATTTGGTGCTCAGATAAATGTAAGGAGGATAGATTATAAATACCTCTGATATCTAAATTGCTCTCTGTGCTGGATTGAAGGGTTTTCTCTTTTCCTCCACCCCTGACTCCCCGGGCTCAGACCTCTTTTCAACAGAGTATTGGAACTCAGTGGTTCGTATCTGTTCTGCAACGGTATCTGATGGTTTACATCTTGGAAAGCCGTTTTGTGAAAAGGGGGAGAGGGCACAAGAGTATCCCGGGGAGTCATATCCGGGGAGGGCAAAAATCTCCCTCTAGAGAGACGGTGTGAACCTAGAGAGGAAACAGAATTGGAGGTAGAGGCACCAAAATTTACAACATTGGTTTGAGCTCTGAACAGTTTCCTAAAAGCTGTTCTGTTCTTTTCCATTGATAATCATAATTAGAGGTTTTATTCTTATAATTAAAAAGATGTTTATTATTACCATTTTTCTTTTTTTTTATTAGAATTGTTTATGGTAGAAACCCCACTATTGAAAGATGATGCTTCATTTGGCACATTTGGTTTAATAGTCGTACGGTCTCTATTACCCTGCCATTTCTTAAAATTATATATTTTGTCTCTATAGGTTCTAACTTCATCATTCTTATAGTCGTATAAATCTCTTTGATATTTCTCCTGCTTATCACTAATCAGAGCTTTCTCAAATTTCAATAAGCGTTCATCTACAGTCTTTAATCTAGTAGAATACAAAGCATCATCCTTAAAAACCTCCAGTTCACATCTAATCTGTTCAATTTTTTCCTCACAATTCTTAACTTTAGTCTCCCTATGTTCTATTAACAATTTCATCAATGAATGTGAACAAAGGTCCAAAACAGAATTCCATTTCTCCATAAACTGAATATCCTCTTTGAAAGAGCAAGCCTTAAAAACTCTCAATCCTCTTGGTATCATTTTATGGTCCAGATATTGTTGGAGCATAATCATGTCCCACCAATGACTGTAATAGATTAACACCAAACAGTTTTAAACACCATCTCTCCTTGTCATCTAATTTGGGAACAAGGCATATATACCCAGCTATTCATCTTGTATTGAACTGATTAAACAGATGCCAATCATCACCTAAGATCACAATATCTATTTATGCTTGGGCAATTTAATTACAGAGCTCCAAAAGTAGTTATGAGGCATATTATTCATGTGCACAACTATTAATTTGAGTGGTACCACTTATGCTAATACCTTAATATTAATTTATAATTTTATGTTTTAACTATTGTGTTCAATAAATCAATGTTCTTTAACTGCAGACTTTCAACTTTAATTTGAGGGTATTTACATCCAAATCAGGTGAACGGTGTAGGAATTACAACAGTTTCTATATGTGCCTCTCACTTTTTAAGGGACCAAAAGTAATGGGACAAACTAAACAATCCTAAATCAAACTTTCACTTTTTAGTACTTTGTTGCAAATCATTTGCAGTCAATTACAGCCTTAAGTCTGGAACGCATAGACATCATCAGACGCTGGGTTTCATCCCTGGTGATGCTCTGCCAGGCCTCTACTGCAAATGTCTTCGGTTCCTGCTTGTTCTTGGGGCATTTTCCCATCAGTTTCATCAAGTGAAATGCATGCGCAATTGGATTGAGGTCATGTGATTTACTTTTT
>WWET01001273.1:380978-399011 GCA_011038615.1 Limnodynastes dumerilii | reverse complement strand
AGTTCCTATTTTGCCAGGTGGAATGGCTATGTTCTATGAGCCCAAATCCTTCCTCATGACACCACTTTCTAAGCCACAGATTGAAATCATGAATGCGCCATATTCTACCTTCTTCATATCTGTGTACTGGCAGCACTTCAGAAAAAGTCACAGTATTTGCCACCTGTTTAAGAGCAGTTCCCAATTTCCTAAATTCATCTCTGACTGCCGCAACTCCAGCATTAGCTAAGTCATTTGTTCCAAGATGGATAATGACATCAACCTCCCTTTCCTTGCTCACTGCCTTTACAATATTTAAAATGCACTTTTTATCACCTATTCCCACCCGCAATGCGAATTTTCGGCTTGCATAGGGATGTCACGCCCTATCAGTGGCGGAACTACCATTGCTGCAACAGGTGCAGAGGCACCAGGGCCCATGCTGATACAAGGGCCCACCGCCGCCGTCACCACACTGCCAGGAATACCTGGAATATCATCAGGGCCAAAGCATATTTTTTGCACTTGGGCCTACAACTCGCTAGGTCCGCCTCTGCGCCCTATCGTACGGAGTTACGTGCAATACGTAACATCTGCCGCGTACATGCAGCCATGCCGCATGCGTAAATTAGCTGTCGTTATTAAGTCAGGATCTGGCCCTTTGTCCATATTATATGACTTACCTATTCCAAAGGAATTTTTGGAACCACTTTCTGTTAATCGATTAAGCCCCAGAGCACATTGGTGAATGACCTGCTTCCTGTCCATCATGGCCACAAATCTGACCAGCAGTAACCTTGGGCACTGTAAAGGTTAAAAACAGGACAGTAGCCCATATGGTGCTTATCTTTGTTCTTCATAGTTAACTGTAATGGTGATAGATCTGTATGGCGGAATCTGAACCTTCCCATTCTGATCTCCGCATTGCCCTGAATTTAAATTAACGCTAAAGTCTGGGGGCCTGATTCAGAGGCTGAAAATAAGAACTTAAAGTTACACCTGGGCAAAACCATGTTGATTTCAGGGGGAGTCAAGTTAATTTTATTCTATGCATGCAGGTAGAATGCTCTGCTTTTACTTATTGCACACAGATACCTGATCAGCTTCACTTTTAAACTGCTAATTAGACTTGAGCTGGGAAACATCACCTTTTAACTATAATACTGTTGCAACAAATGAAATTTGACTCCCCTGAAATCAACATGGTTTAGCCCAGGTGTAACTTTAAGTTCTTATTTTCAGCCTCTGAATCAGGGCCTGGATCCAGAAAGTAAGGCACTAGCTTCCTGTGATTCTCCTTCATATGGGAACATCTCTTTTATTGTAACCTTGCACATTCCACATCCTACAGCCCTGGACACACATATTGTTCTACAACACACGAGGGCCTATGTGTACAGTATGTTTATTACTAAAGTTTGCATGTGTCATAAATTATCACCAGATGTTGCCCCTCTTCTGTGTCTTCAGACAAAATGTTTTCCACAAATAGTAATGTTCGTAGCAACACCTGCAAACTGTTATATAGTACGAGAGATAAATAGTTATTTTCTTTGAAATGTGCTGGTTCTAGAAACGTGAGGAGCCTGGCAGTACTTACAACCAGTAATTATCGTTGTGCTAACTGGAATCAGCCCCACAGAGTATTAATGTTCTGTCTGGAATCATCTCCACAGAATCTCCATTTTCTGTCTGGAATCAGCTTCATAGAATCTCTTCTGTTTGGAATCAGTGCAATTGGATTAGTATTCTGTCTTTAATGATCACATTATATAAGTATTAAGTGGAAACTATTATAGGAGAAAACAGAGTTTTCAGGGATGACATTTCACCCTTTGCTTTCAAATGCCACTTTGTATTTTTTTGTGCTTTTTTACTAAAACTATTTGGGTAAAGAAAACTCATGTCCACAGACCTCCATGCACTGTGACTGCCAGGCTGACAGACCTCCATGCACTGTGACTGCCATGGTGACAGACCTCCATGCACTGTGACTGCCAGGCTGACAGACCTCCCTAAAGCTCAGTATTTTGACTAAATCTGCTCCAGCCTCCACATAATCTCATTGGACCTGATTCAGAATTAAGAAAGTAAACAGCAAACGGCATAGTGTCTAATCACTCACCAGGCAGTCAGGCACCTTAGCGAAATAAAGAGACAGACACCATAGCTGGGTTTAAAAAGGGAACACAGTATTTATTGAATTGGGCCAATGATTGATTGATTGACCTAACGGTGACTATAGTTAAGTCACCAGAACTAGGTGACCCAACAGCAGTTGGAGGGTTCAGCAATACCATCTTACCACAGGTCATCCACCTTGACCTTGGCGCTCCCGTCCCATCCTCCAGCAAGACAGACACTCGACCCACTTAACTAGACCACCCCAGCACCTGGAAGGTGATCGGCTAAAGGACCCAACCGGTAGGGGGTGTGATGCCCTTGCAACCAGGGTTGTGCTGCTATTAGATGGGACTACCCCCGCTCCCCCTTCCATCCAATTTCCACCATGCGCCAAACCTTATTTGCTGACCCCCCAACTGCCACCGCCCCACCATGTTCTGTCTGTGAAGAAAAAGTTAGCATACAACAACATTCTTATACGTTAATGGGATGGAGGGAGGGTGAAATCCCCCTTCTACAACCCTTTTTATTAACAACTAATCCCATCCCTAGCTAAGCCCACCCCCCATTCCTATCCTATACTAACCACCCCCCATTGACAAAAACCCATTAACCCCTGGCTGCCAGGTGCCTGAATTGAGGCACCTGCCTGCTGTTTATGGGCCCTGCGGCCCTATGGGGTCCTTGGCTCTTTTAAAATAAGAGAGGAAAGTTACTCCTGGGCTAAACCATGTTGATTGCAGGGGAGTCATATTTCACCTGTTGTAAACAGTATTACAGTTGAGAGGTGGTGTTTCCCAGCCCAAGTCTAAATAAGTGTGATAGTAAAGCTGGTCAGTATATGTGTGCAGTAAGCAATTCAAAGATATATCCCTGCATGCAAAGACTACAATTTACTTGACTCCCCCTGAAATTTTCATTTAGCCCAGGAGTAATTTTCCTCTCTTATTTTAAACACTTTCTTAAGTCTGAATCAGGCCTATTGTTCTTTCCGGATCAGCCACACAGATTATCAGGGTTCTGCGTGAAATCATTTCCACAAGTCTACAATCAGCTTCATGGAATCTTAGTGTCCTGTCTGGAATCAGCCTCAAAGAATATCAGTGTTCTGTCTGTATTTAGTCCTACAGAATATCAGTGTTCTGTCTGTATTTAGTCCTACAGAATATCAGTGGTCTGTCTTTATTTAGTAATATATTATATCAGTGTTCTGTCTTTAGTCATACAGAATATCAGCATTCTGTCTGTATTTAGTCCTACAGAATATCAGTGTTCTGTCTTTTTTTATTCCTACAGAATATCAGTGTTCTGTGTCTGTCTTTAGTCATACAGAATATCAGTGTTCTGTCTGTATTTAGTCCTACAGAATATCAGTGCTCCGTCTGTATTTAGTACTATGGTATATAAGTATTCTGTCTGTATTTAGTACTATGGTATATCAG
This sequence comes from Limnodynastes dumerilii, assembly GCA_011038615.1. Lineage (NCBI taxonomy): Eukaryota > Metazoa > Chordata > Amphibia > Anura > Limnodynastidae > Limnodynastes > Limnodynastes dumerilii. The sequence goes on along the minus strand of WWET01001273.1, from coordinate 395,466 downwards.
TGTTCTGCCTGTATTTAGTACTATGGTATATCAGTGTTCTGTCTGTATTTAGTACTATGGTATATCAGTGTTCTGTCTGTAGTTAGTACTATGGTATATCAGTGCTCTGTCTGTATTTAGTACTATGGTATATCAGTGCTCTGTCTGTAGTTAGTACTATGGTATATCAGTGTTCTGTCTGTATTTAGTACTATGGTATATCAGTGTTGTCAATCTGGGGTTAATTTGTTTCTAGCACACAAATATAGAATGACTTTAACTCTAAACCGAGCTAGGAATCAGCACCTCTCCACTCTATTTGCCTTCCCCTGCAATCTATAATGGCTTTGCTGAGACACAGCTCTTTCTTCTGCTGTTTCTCTGCAGCCAGCTCCGCAAGTCTCCCAATGCGTGTGAGCTTATACTTGTTTTTTGTGCAATCACAGAAGTCAGTATTTAGAGAATTCTGTTGAAACCTTAAACTCTCCTTCCAGAAACACAAGGAATGTGAGTTACGGTTCTGCAGCTTACACAGTAAACCATTTACTGTCCAGCTATTACTATACTAGTGTTCTGTCCCTACAACACATTCCTGACTCAGCAATAAAAGACATCCAGAATCTCAATTATTTCATTTTTTACTTTAGCCAGTTTTGGGTTTTAGATTCTAGTGCAAGTTGGATCACTTATCCAGCGCTGCTCAGGAAGTGCCATGATGACTCTTGGTGATTGTTTTATTTTTATTTTTAACATAGTGTGTTAGCTCGCACGAACAGGGCCCTCCATCCTAGTGTTGTTCCTTCCTGTACCACCTCTTGTCCCCCTCTGCTACCCTTTTACCCAGCCCCACCTGGTGGCTCCCTCTCAACCTCTCACTGCGCCCAATCCTGATCTTCCAAGCTTGACACCTCGCATTTTGCCTTGCGTTCTGTGCTTGCTTCACTTTATTGTGTTTCTGTGATATTTTTATAGTCATATTGTATTTAATATATACTATGCTGTCCATCCTTACCCTGTATGTCTGTACTGTATTTTGTTGTATTTTGTACGGCACTGCGGACACCTTGTGGCGCCTTATAAATAAACAATAATAATAATAATAAATTGTGTGCGTTGTAAAATCTTCATTATTCTTCAAAAATAGATATCTTTGCAAGTCTGTATCTTTCTATTGTAATTTTAGTTAGTACATGGCTCCTGACTGCAAAGGTAACATGGAAGAGTCTATATGGAGCATTCATAGGAATGTTTCTCTTTCCTGTTTTATAGTAAGTGGGACACAGCCAGAAAGGTCATTTGCAAATAGGCAACACAAATTTTAGATTGCGCTTAGGTGACTGCTGGGTCATGTGATCCAGTATTCTCAGTGGGACAATTGTGATGCATTTCTTTAAGGCAAAGGACTAACAATGTTATAAAAATATATATGGGTGTGTGATAGGGGCGGTCACAGAGGGCGCAAAGTCAGAGTGGGGCGCCACTAAGTTCATTTTTAAAGATAAACTGATTGTTAATGCAAGGTTAGGGGCGCCATATTTCCTTTTTGCCCCTAGCAAAAATTTCAAGCTACAGCTCTGTGTGATATTACTGTCTTTACTTTATAACGTGTAACGCTACGGTTGCCAGGGGCATCTCATAGCGCACATACAGAATGAATAATCAATTACCTCCCCACCACCCTGTGACGGATTGTTCAGGAATTCTAAGTGATCTGATTACTTAAACATGACTATACCATACACTATATGATAAACTATATGATAATGTTCCCTGTCCACCTTTGGATAGTCTCACGAGTCTGTTTTAGGGTTACAATTATAAGCTGGTTACACACTATGGACTGTATTCACACTTAAGAGTGAGTTAGGTGCGGACACCTAACTCATCCGTACTGCCCCTAAACCCCCCGCCCCCGCGCTTAGGTGCCTTATGGCTACCTTATCTACCGTGCGTAGTTTCCTTCTTAAGAAGGAAACTACGCACATTGAATGGCTTTAAAGACCGCACGGAGCATGCATAGTAGGCCATTTCGGGAGATTCTGCACTTAAGAAGCTGGAGCTTCTTAAGTGTGAATCAAGTCCTATGTAACAATTTTACCAGTGAGCAAATGTACCGATGAGCAATCAAATCAATCAATCAATGTGATGTGCATTGAGATGGAAAACATGATCATAGGATCTTACACATTAATACCATATTATACCAGTCGTTTATTGTGTGAACACCACAATTATTGGATGAAAATGCTCAGTGTGTACCCAGCTTTATTCTGTATTTGGGAGGATGGTTAGGATTAGGGGAGGGTTAAAGTTGGGCTGTGGGACGAGAATGAGTAGAGTTAAGGAAGAGTTAAGGTTAGGCTGCGGAACAAGGATGGTTAGGGGAGGTTAAGGTTAGGCCAGGGGTGGCCAAGCAGTCGATCGCGATCGACTGGTCGACCGTGGCCGGGTTATGAGTCGATTGCGCCTCCCAAGTGTGCTGATTATCGCTTCACAACTTCTCCAGAGAGATCAGACTCTCGGGACAAAGTTGTGGGTTTTTTTTGTAAAGCCCGTGCCACTGTATATGCAGCACAGCACAGGTAATACAGGGCTCCTACAGGACCAAACCTGTTACTGTGAATGGCAGTGACTGAAACCTGTGCTGTCACTGCCATTCTACAAACAGATTTGGTTCCCGTAGGAGCCCTGTTTTACCACTACTGCATCACGTGACCGCCAGCGGACAGAGAGGAGGCAGCAGAGAGAGGACCGCCGTGGAGGAAGGGAGAGGACGTCGAAGGTAAGTAACAGAGGCTGGAAATAAGGGGCAAACAATGGAGGCTGGATATAAGTGGCAGACAATGGAGGCTGGACATAAGGGACAGATAATGGAGGCTGGACATAAGGGGCGGACATGGAGGCTGGATATAAGGGGGAGACATGGAGGCTGGACATAAGGGGCAGACATGTAGTCTGGAAATTATAGTTTATTTAGTTTGTTTTATGTGTTCATTGGCTCATAGCCCCCTAAAAAGTATTGCATTATGATTATTTTGGACTGTGGTAGTTCTCAAAAGATTTTTTACATTTAGAGTAGATCCCTTAGTCCAAAAGTCTGGCCACCCCTTGGTTAGGCTTTGAAGAAGGGGGTGGTTAGGGTTAAGATGAAGTAAACTTATCTGTCACCACTGGAGTCTTCGTAGAGACAGCAGTGGTGGTAGCGACTCTTGCTGGAAACTGCCAAAAAATGTTGGTGCTGCAATGTCACAAAGTGATCTGTGGAAAGGAGATCATCAGAGATGCGAACTACACCTCTGGGCATCCAAGCTCATAGATTGCTCTTTCTTTCTTAGCATGGGATCTATGTAGCAAAAACTAACTGAAGCAGGAGAACTTCACATGAGTTTGGAGTCTCATTAAGCAGAATTATATTGCACTTACATCATTGCATTCTCATGAAAAAATGTTGTGACGGAGAAAAGTACATTATAGCCATATAAAGTAATGCACAGTACAGTGTTTTCCTTTATGGTAGTTAAAATAATAAGTTTATAAATTAAAAAAGAAAACTTTACTGAATAATGCAGGGTTTGGTCTACAATCCCATGTTACAGGTTATTACAGACTGAGACTTGTCAGAGCCCCTGGAATCTCCTCTTCCAGCAATTAATCCGTCATGCTGAGTGTGTTAATCTGTCGCTGACTTTTAATGTCTCCGTAGAATGGAGGAGCTATGAATAAACATTTTCCAGGTTTAGAGTTGTCTGTGTTTGCTATTGTCATTGTCACGTGTGCACTTGCAGGATTAACTACCGGAATAAGCCTTTAAATGACTGGGAGCATATTGTCTGATGGGTAATTTTGTTTTGTTGTCAGCTGTTCCCTAAGTTCCCATCTATTGAGCTGTCTTTAGTCTTCGGTATAGATTCACAGTTATGTAGTTTTTGTCTTACGTAACGTTGTTTTAAGAATTGAACTACTACGTATGTGTAGTTGTTTATTTACACTATCTGCTTACCATTTCTGCACGTAGATTGCTTAAGCGTGGTCTTTAGACACAATCTACGTACAGAAATGCGCAGTAGCTCAATTCTTAAAACAACGTACAGTACGTAAGACAAAAACTACATGACTGTGAATCCGGGCCTCAGTCTCTAATTATTTTTCGAGTAATTATTTTCTAGCTTTATTTGCTTGTTTGCAGTGGGACTGATGACAATCAGTGATTGGTTCACACTCCAGTAAATCACAGTAATACAAAGTAATATGCTTGGAGGTGATATGTGCTTTGCACGGTGTAGTCTTAATGCTGTACATTGATTTTCTTTCTTTCTTTGTTTACATGTTATGTAGTGCTTTACAATATGGTTGACATCTACAATAACGGTGTACACAGTACGATGGTTCAGCCATACTTCTTCAAATAAATCACCTTTCATCTTCCGCAATGCAAAGAATTTATTGCAAATGCTGAATCATCTCTCTGCAATGACTACTCCAATTAATGAACTATTAAGAGGCAAACGGTTGAGGTCTCACTCACAAAACATCCATCATGTATACCATGAACGAAATAAAGGACACCGAGACTTAGATGCCTTTGAAAAAGGGTGCATAGTTTATAATTAGTGGCCCAATTGAAATGACTATTTATTATGGAATGATGCAGGTGGCCCGATAGCAGTTGAGGTCAGTGTATTGCGATCTATATCTCATGACAAGCACCCCTTGTCAACGGCGCCCACAAAGGAGCCAGCCCACCAGAACACAGCACCCTGTGATTAAGCACACCGACGGCTCCCAAGGATAGCCATAGCCAGGCCCAACCGGTAGGTCTGAAGCCCAAGATACTGCCTTTTTAGGAATTGTGATCTGAGTCAATGAAGCGCTACCCCTTCCCGAATGCGCCAATATTTGTGATTGACCCCAACTGCTACCGCCCACTATGTCCTGTCTGAAGGGAAAAAACAACATTATCTTACAATCTTAACAACAACTCTATGGGAGGGAGGGAAAATTCCAGAAAGGAATGCCAGCCCACTACCTTTGATACAGTATATAACTTTACAGACCCTCCAACGTGACCCATTCCATTAGGTACACAATACTCCGCTTCTGGGCTTCCAACTGTCACTCACCTAAACCTAATGAATTAACTGATGTTGTAAAAAAAAATTGCTCTTCAATAAAGGTGGTTACTATGTTAACAGACAGTTGGAAGCTCAGTAGTGGGTGTACCTATTGGAATGGATCATGTTGTAGGGTCTGACTTTATATACCAACCTCCCCTTATCCAAGCTAACCAGTCCTTATCTATCCTATCCTAACACCATCCCCATCACCCCATCAGAATTATACACAGTTATTAAACCTACCTACTCCTGTTGCTGTGACACCCAATTTGCCACCTATTTCTCATCAGGCCTATGAGGCCTTCAGATTTTATTATGCCTTTTATACAGAATATTTCAGACCATATTTTGTTTCATACACAGAAAGGAAGTTGCTCAATCACTTTATAGGTAAATGTAAACAGGTGCATGAAAGGCAGGGGTTAATCTGCTAGCCACAGAAACAAAGGAAAAAAAGCCCCAGCACACTGCCATAAACCAGTAACAAACTATACTGTTCTATCTGTAAAATAAAACACAGAAATGTTCGTTACACATATTTGTACAAATTTGTGAAAAGCCACCAGCCACCGTCGAGGCCTTTCTGTATATGGTGGTCCTAACTCTAACAATGAGAGTCCCAATATCGGGTCACATATATATGTTTTTAAATTGAGAGCCAAACATATTTTGTTTCATATAAAGTATAGAAGTTAAGGTTTTGGGGAATAATAGTCTGACATTCGGGTAAGCCATTACATTAGTTCCATAGAGCCAAACTCTATATGAAACTCTTCTGTGAGGGAAAAGCTAATAATACCCTGTCTCACACTAACAAGAGGTTTCATGGCATCCGGCAGAGCAAGAACAGCCATCCAATAAAGCAGTGTGTGCAGTACACCATATAGGGCAATGCCCACGTTCCAAAGTGTTTCAGAGGGTTCATAGGGCCTGATTCAGATTTAAGAAGGAGCTTGAAAATAAGAGAGGAAAGTTACTCCTGGGCTAAACCATGTTGATTGCAGGGGAGTCATATTTCATATTTTACAAACAGTATTAGAGTTGAGAGGTGGTATTTCTTAGCCCAAGTCTAAATTACAGTGTGATTATAAAGCTGGTCACTATCTGTGCGCAGTAAGCAATTCAAAGACATATCCCTGCATGCAAAGAATACAATTAACTTGACTCCCCCTGCAATCACCATGGTTTAGCCCAGGAGTAACTAATTTCAAGCACTTACTTAAGTCTGGATCCAGTCCAATATCACTGTCTTTTTTGCTCAGTGTTCTTCTGGCTTTATCCACCTCCATTCCTATGGTCTCTGTCAGCTGGTCCCACCTCTCTCCTCCAGGAGCTTGTGGAAGTACAACTGGCAGCAGAACCTGGATGTCAGGCAGAGGTGCCCCTAGGCATAAGCCACATACAGATGTCAGACACGGTTGCTCCTTAAACCACCTGAAGAGCCATATAGGGGGCATGTCTGCTGAAAGGTGCTCGTTGGTGGCCTCTGCAGAGCGGAGTCTGCTTACCAGGAGAGAAGGAAGAGGAGAAAAGGGAACTCAGTAATAGAGGAAGTAGGAAGAGGTGAAGTCAGAGACAGGATTCAGCTATGTATGTGTTGTGTGGGAGTCAGCAACCTGAATGACACTTCTATAACACTATAAAGAGGAAGGCTCTGCACTTCAATATTGGGGAGTCTCTGGGGACTGGATTCAGACTTAGTAAGTGCTTTAAATTAGTTACTCCTGGGCTAAACCATGTTGATTGCAGGGGAGTCATATTTAATCTGTTGCAAGCAGTATTAGAGTTGAGAGGTGATGTTTTCGATCCCAAGTCTAAATAACAGTGTGATAGTAACGCTGGTCAGTATCTGTGTGCAGTAAGGAATTCAAAGATATATCCCTGCATGCAAAGAATACAATTAACTTGACTCCCCCTGAAATCAACATGGTTTAGCTCAGGGGTAACTAACTTTAAACATTTACTTAAGTCTGGATCCAGCACTAGGTCACATACAACACATTCAGACCCTCCAACATAACCCATTCCATTAGGTACAATTTAACCGCTCCTGAGCTTCCAGCTGTCACACTCACCTGTTTTAAATGAGTTAACTGATATCTGAAAAACTATATCTGAAAAACTATTTGCCTCTTCAACAGAGGTGGTTACCATAGTAACTGACAGTTGGAAACTGAGGAGCAGAATATTGGGCCGGATCCAGAACTACGTCCGTCTTCCATAGACCGCATATACGCAATCTACGTATCGAAACAATACGCAGATTACATAGAATAGCTACTACGCATGCGCAGTAGCTACTGTTTATTGAACTACGTCCGTCTATGGAAGACGGACGTAGTTCTGGATCCGGCCCATTGTACCTAATTGAATAAGTCATGCTGGAGGGTATGCACATGCTGCTGACTGGTACATATAAAGGATGAGGAATGACACAGATATGACATGGAGAAGGGGCTCTGTGTCACATCTAAACAATTGTGTGAGCTGAATGATGTGTCAAGTTTAGTTCAGGTTACACCTTAATGTGACATTGCTTGATGGAGAAGCCCCTTCTAATTTTTCACACGATCTCTGGTCGTCTCTGATGTCAGGGCACATTTATATCCAATGGCTGGCATGCACCACTAGCAACCACCACTGGCAACCATTCTGGTACCTGTAGTTTTACATGGACAAAATGCATAACTTTATTGCTTACACACTTACACTCACTTACACACTCACTGTCCATAGGCCAGATCCTAAGCTAAGCATGCTAGTGTATTTACACTAGCCGATTACGTAATTTCACCCGTTTGTATTTACTGCGGATGCGCGCGGCAGAGGTTAAGCCACATAACTCCTCAACGTACGTACAATCAGCGTAACTACGAACGAAGGAGCTGGGCGTCAATTCAACACCCGTATTAACACTTTGGAGGAGGAGGGAGGCATTGGACAGTATGGGCAGGGTTTGGCCGTCACGTACGCAAATCCATTACATGTGTCAGTACTTACGCTAGGAAAAGTTAAGGTAGGGTTTAAACAGCGTAAAATAGCCAAAGTACGTACGAGCGAGTGCATAGAAAATACTCTACACATTCTAACGTAACAAGCCCGTAGGTCTGGATCTACCCCCATGTGTTTGAAGGGGGAAGGTTAAAGCCCCCTAGTGAAACCAGCTATAATACTGACTAGCTTAGAGTTAGATGGAATACATGTGGGGTTCCTGTCAATGAATAAGACATAGACATGCTAGGCTGTTATGAGAGGGTAACCTACGCCTGTGACTGCCATAATAACTATTATACACGCTCCCATGGAAAATTATAGGCTGTCAGGTTACATGGTCCTGTGACTGACAGCCAGTTCACCCATTTTAAAGGCAAATCCACCGACCACTGTTTACAGAAAAATTCCTTGCATCATAACACGTGGCGTTGTCTGTGTTTCAATAAATAGATATTCAAAATACGCACGCCCCCCCCCAATTCCCACAAATCACTCTCCAGTAAGTGTCTTCATTAATATTTTAAAGAAGCCAAGAAGACTCGTTCCTCCCTTTTTTTGGTACTTCCTCAGCATCCATTTCCCCCTCCTTTGTAGTAATCCTTAAATAAGCACACATCTATAAATCAGTTTCTAAGATTAGTTTAATAGCATATAAAATAAAGGCATTAAAGGATCTGCAATAAAGTGAACATAGGCGGGAGAGTTTACAATGTATCCCAAGGAAAAACATGACAAAGAAACTCAATAAGACGATGCAATTTCCAAGCATATGTCTAAGCAGCCCGTAGAGTGTGAATGAAATGACTGAGTCAATATTCTATGGGCCTGATTCAATTGCCCGTGAAGACAGGAAAAGTGCGCCTATTCCCGTCTATTACGGTAACTAAAAATCGTGAATTTTAATACACACCTCTATGATGTATATTCGCGGAAAAAGCACCGAAATCGGGGATCGCGGGCAATTCAATCAGGCCCTATATTGGGCCCTGTTATTCATTTTCATTCAATGCATGAAAAGTTTTAATACATTGACACATCTGTAAATTAATATTTATAGCTGTAGAGCAGTGAAGTCGTCAGTTTAAAGAGTCAGATTTGACATCACAATTTCAGGACATAAGTGAAGAACATACTTTCAATCTCATATTATAAGGGAATAAATATAGAAATGCGTTATGAGTGAATGATCCGTTACACCCAGCTAGACCTGAGATGGAGATGACTTCTATTAGAAGCATGTGTTCATTTATTATTTTGTTCCATCTCAGGGTTGTATTCATTGTGTATCAAATAACTGGTTAGTAAAGACATGGGGGCTGATTCAGAGTTGCACTTAGGCACAAGCGTGGACTTGAGCAATACCATGTTGAACTGCAAGGGGGAGGCCATTTTAAAATGATTGTGAAACCAGACTTAGAATTAAGAGGTAAAGTTTCTTAGCTCAATTCTATTTTATAGAAAGTGACGGCAGATAAGAGCCACATGGCCCATCCAGAATAAACCTAAAGCTGTGCAATATGCGAGTTCTATGTTTAAAAGTAAAGTATTTTCCCTGCATACAAAAGATTTTAAATTAATTAACACCCCTTACTTTGAAAAATGGTTTAGCCGAGCTGTACATTTGCACCTTTTTAACCCTTACTCCCAAACTCTGAATCAGCCCCCTGGACTACTGAATTGTGGATGTGCACCGTAAATCAATCTTCCGTTTGTCCTTTTTGTAGTAAAGCTTTCTATTCGTGGTTGGCAGTAACTGCTGGAATACAGGTGACATTTCCAATGGTTCGTTCCACTCACCTCTGTTTAAGCATATATACACACAGTCCATTTTAAGGGTCCTTATGTACAACTGCAATTAGTCCCGATTTTCAAAAAGATTGTGACCTCACCTGGAACTGAATGAATGAAACAGGGTGTCCTGCAGAATGGTCCCAGCTTTATACTAGGGAACGCTGGCTGGGAAGGCACATACTGACGATTGTATTGGAGTAGTCAGGGTTAGGCTAGTAGCTTGTAGAAAAGAGGTGCGCATTCTGATTGTGTTCAACGGGATCCGGTCTATGTTTGATGTCTGGCACGGGAATGTTTCTCGCACACCAGTTCATCGCCAGCCCAGAAGTGTCCTCTCATGCGTAGGTTGAGGCCGCAGTCTGCGCATATGTAGCATGCTGGGTGGCGGTGACGTCCTTCAGAGATCCTTACTGCTACATCACTGCACAGCGTTAGGAGAGACAAGGAAGTAGGTGTTATTTACATGGAGAATGCAAGTCTCCTTTCCATTGCTGTGTTACCTACATATGCCAGACAAGGGGCCTGATTCAGACTTAAGAAGGTGCTTAAAATAGGAGAGGAAAGTCACTTCTGGGCTAAACCATGTTGATTGCAGGGGAGTCATATTTCATCTGTCGCAAACAGTATTATAGTTGAGAGGTGATGTTTCCTATCCCAAGTCTAACAGTGTAATAGTAAAGCCGGTCAGTATCTGTGTGCAGTAAGCAATTCAAAGATATATCCCTGCATGCACAGAATACAATTACCTTGACTCCCCCTGAAATCTGCATGGTTTAGCCCAGGAGTAACTTTCCTCTCTTATTTTAAGAATCTTCTTAAGTCTGAATCAGGCCCAAGATGAGTGGGATCATTAATAGCCAGCTCAAGCCATGTTGGTGTGGCTTATGTACAACCCCTTTTCTTTTCCTTATAGTTTTTTTCTTTATTGGAAGCAAATAATGTCAGATATATATGTGCACAGGATGTTCTCCCTTATGGAAGTGGAGAGTATACCACATAGTTCAAAGCATTTATGAATTTGCATTCTGGTAGTTATCGGGGGAGTATTTATGTATGTCTAATGCTCTGTACACAAAGGACTGGATCCAGAGTAAAAATAAGAAGAAAAAGGGAGGAAAGTTACACCTGAGTATTAGAGATGAGAGTTGATGCTTCCTCACTCTAGTCTAAATAACAGCAGGGTTGCAGACTCTCCCGGTACACGATGAGCCGGGGGGGGGAGCCTAATGACGCGATTTGCATAACCCACGTCATTAAGCCCTGCCCCCTGCATGCGTCGCTAGCTTCTCTCCGGGATCTCCTGGAGAGAAGCTGCCAAAAGTCGACAACCATGACTAACAGTGTAAAAGTAACGCTGATCAGTATCAGTGTGTAATAGGTAAAAGTAACGCTGATCAGTATCAGTGTGTAATAGGTAAAAGTAAAGCATTCTCTCTGCATACATAGAATAACATGCATTTGACTCTTCCTGAGATTCAGCGTGGTTTTGCCCAGGTGTAACTTTCCTCCCTTTTTCTTCTTATTTTCACACTCTGGATCCAGTCCTATGTACAGAGCATTAGATATGGCAGTAGCATGGGAAAACTTACTGATAAGTCACCAAATGTCTCTGTATTTCAGAAAACATCCCAGGATACAAAGATGTGTCTGTATAACTGAGGGTATAATGCCAGTTGGTCTGTATGCTGGATTGTGATGATGTGACTGGTAGTGGGGGGGTGTAATTGTGTATGATTACATAGCTGGCAATAAGCAGTATGCACTGTGTCTGATCATTGGGTGTAAGCAGTAAGGACTGTGTTGTGGAGTCTGGTTACATAGTTGGTGGCCGCTCTATAGACAGGGGTGGTACATGGGGGGGAGTGTGTATAAGTGGGGTTATATAAATAACACTGACATGAAGTGAATACACTTACACATGTACAGAGCCGCGGAGAACAAGGAGCTGACAGTTGCATGCAGAAACACAAACAACAGCATGTGATCTGATCCCCTTCTACTTCCCCTCCAAGCTATAACATTAGCAATTTTACACACAGGGCACTAGAGTTAGTTTTTTCTAAAGGAACACAGGTAAATTGTTACCAGAGGCTGCTGAAGCATCCAGATCAGCTTTCTCAGCCTGCCCCTAGATGCATGTCCTGGCAAATCATTAAATATCACCTTCTAATCAGATTTTTACGCAAAGGCTTATTATAAGGAATGCGTTAAAGCATTAGGGGCCTGATTCAGAGATCCGTCGGCGATCGGGCCGCAAATATACGCATCTGAGTGGCAGGTCGGAACAGGTTACACCCACCAGAATAAACAGTCACTCCCCTCGCAACCTCCGGCCGGACCTAAACTTCCACCTCCATAGACTTGCCCTAACTGGCCGCACTCACTTCCGACCCTATGTGTATTTTAGTTGCGTATATTTAGGGCCCTAACTCTGCGCCCACTTTCCCTCATCTAAATGCCTAGGCCTTATCTGTGTGGAGCTTGTATGTTCTGCATGGGTTTGCTCCAATTTCCTCCCACATGCCAAAAACATAATGGCTCATGACCCTATTTTACCCTCAATTTAGTTTGAGATTTAGGATAGCTTATGGTTGCCGACTCTCCTGCAATATCCGGGAGACTCCCAAAATTCTCCCCGCCTCCAAACCTAGTAATACAATGAAAACAGCCATTGATGTCAAGGGGCGGAGCTTTGGCCACAATTTGCATAAATCATGTCATTAAGCCTCGCCCTTGTACCAGACTATCTCTTCCCTCCAGGATCTCTTTCATAAGCTTTCATAAGTCAGAAACCCTGGGATATCCTTATATTTATCCCATACATGTTTAATCTGTTCTGTGTTATCCTCTACCACCTCAGATGGGAGGCTATTCCACTTATCTATCACCCTTTCAGTGTAGAAATCTTTCTGCACATTTCCACTAAAAACCTACCACCCTCCAGTTTATACTCATGTCCTCATGTTCTAATACACCTCTTATATTAAAAAATGCCCCCCTCCTGTACCTGGTTACACCTCTTCATATATTTTAAACTAGTTATCTTGTCCCCCCCGTCCCTTCTCTGCTCCAAGCTGTACATGTTTAGTTCCTCTAGCCTTTCTTGGTATGTTTTGTGACACAGGCCATGGACCATTTTAGTTGCTCTTTTTTGTCTTTAATGTATTGATGTCTTTTTGGAGATATGGCCCTCAGACCTGAACACGGTATTCCAGGTAAAGTTGTACTAATAACCTACATTCTTATATGCATTTCAGTTTAGGATTGGGAATAATATAAAAGCTATGCAAGGGTTATTATACAAGCTACTATAAGTTAAGTTTGAGATTATTATTTGATCTTGCTAGACCTTTGCAAAGACACAGGAAGTATACTTCCTCTTCTTTTACATTCATGCCATTGAGGCTATGTGCAAGGCCACAAAACAGCAACCTCTAGCACGCCAGTTGTTGTAAAACTACATGCCCCATTATGCATTACTAGTCATAAGTTATGCCTATGAGGTTGGAGCATGCTGGGAAATGTGGATTCACAACACCTGGAATGCCATAGGTTGCTTCTGCCCAGGGTTGCCGATTCTGCCAGCATATTTAGGAGACTCCCGAAATTCTGACAGTTCTCCTTGTATCCCGGGAGAGCCGGCAAAGCTCCCGCACTGGACTTGAGGCCATGGTTTCATGCACACCACAGACCCAAGTACTGAGTCCTTACCTAGTAGCACTACTTTTTCTAGTGTTGTCATTTGCTGCATCAAGCCCCCCCACCTCTAGAAATACTCTGAACATTAATTAGTGGTCAGTGGGAGGGGCTTAGAGGCACAATTTGCATAAATCACATCAGCAAGCCCCGCCTCCGCCAAGGCATCTATCGCTTCCCTCTGGGATCTCTCACTACCTATCCCCACAGTCTAATGGTATCACAGCGTAAGATATATGGGCCCATTGTTAAAATGCTTATTATTGCTGGGAAAACCACAGCTTTTATGTTAAATACATCCCTTATTATAAATGTGATAGTAATATGTTGGCCATCAATAACACTTATGAATGTACGTCACTATGACGAATACTTGAGGTACACACTGTACAAAAGAGACCGTCACTATGACAAATACACACATTATGTCATTATCAAACATTTTAAGGAAGCTGGGAGTGCCACACTCCAGGTATGCAATTGTTACTGTGACATATACTAAAAGTATTGCACACTCAACACACGTCAGGGGACAGCACATACGTATTTTTATTACTTTCATGACAGTGACACGCCTTGTGCAATCTGCCTGTGAGCCCGATGTAGAGTTGTATGTATTTTTGTTAGTTAATCTGATGGTGAGCTATATATTATATATTTTATATGTGTACAATTTTGTGATGGTCGTGCAGCATATTATATTTGCAATAAGGTCGGGCAGCAGCAATTCAATACATTGAAAAGAGTCCCCGCTGCGATTAGGGACTCTTGCAAATTAGGGACAGCTGAACGTTGCTTTTTTGCTGTCCCTATTTCGAATGAGAGCCCTTTCAGAATCTTTTTTTTATGTATGAGGGATTATGTGATTTGCATATTCACCCATTCATTTTCGCTGCGTCAGGGGGGATTTAGGG
>WWET01001273.1:355290-380871 GCA_011038615.1 Limnodynastes dumerilii | reverse complement strand
GGGGTGAGATGTAGGGATTGGGTTAGGGATTGGGTTAGGGAGCTGGTTGGGGGAGCACAGTGTTCGGTGCTCTGGGAATCGATTGCTATGCCTCATCAAGGCATAAGCAATCGATATCCCAGCCAGTTCGGAACAGGCTGAGAGCGAACAGCCCTTTCGAAATGGGGCCGTTCGCTACGGGGACCCACACTCATTGAAAAGTGTCTTGGTTGTATATCTCTAACTAAACAATTGCGTACACGTGGTTTGACTCGTCACGTACCTTTTGAACAAAAATTAGCATATTCTTGACTGCATGGAACCAGGGCCGATGCAACACGGTCAGCAGGGAGGGTGGGATGCGCTGCAGGACAGAGCTGGGCTGAAGAAGCGCCCTCCCTGCTCCTCAACATGAGCTGCAGGGCCTGTCACACTCTCTGTATGACAGAGGCTGAGGCAGCAAAGCCAAGTACCCCCTCCTCTCCCCTCTGCATGGAACTCATGATCACACACTTTTGTATATGAAGGTTTTCTGGTCACACACAGTGCTAAAAGCCATTGGCAAACATTGTGTGCCCTACAACTCTGCACGAGGCCCTGTATGAGCAGTATAGACCCCTAGTAATGCCTCATATACCCTCAGCCAAGGGCACCGACTGTTATGCCAATCCCGCACACTCACCTGATGCCCAGGTTACACCTCTCGCACACTCGCAGGGGAGAAGACGCGGCGTTTCGGACAGGCTTCTGGAAGGTGCTGCTGACAGGTTTCTGAACATTGGGTGACAATCTGCTGGGCAGAGCTGTGGAAATGCCTGGAACACAACAACACAAGACCCTTATTGCACCTATGTCCCTTGTGATGTTGCATATGATGTAGCACTGAAAATGTGGTCATCTACAGCACTTTCACCCTCCACTAGGTACCAGTGCGCAGAGCATGCCTGTGCCTGTAACACTAGCAACACCTGACAGCAGCTCTACACTGACGGTAATCACATAGTGCAGGTCTGGCCAACCTGTGGTGCTTCAGGTGATGTGAGGCTACAGCAAGCCCTAGCAGCACAGACATTGCTGATGGCTAGTAGAGCATGATCTGACTTGAAGTTTAACAGCACCTGGATACCCACAGGTTGGCCGGGGCTGCCGTAGAGAACAGATACTATCTAACTGTCACGTCAAGCCACGTCAGACCAGGGTCAGTGGACATGTGACTGTGTTGGTGCAAAGTCCTTGGGTTATGCTTATATCTAATATTTGCATTCTTTGTCTAAATCCTATAACCGTACAGAGTAGTAAATGAGCCAATTGTAGCCTAAATTACAATTGCAACAATGAATAGGTTAAAATGGGTCTCTTATCTGTGTGATATTGTGTGTGGTAGCAGTGTTATATCAGTGATTGTGTTAGTGGAGCAGTGTTATATCAGTGATTGTGTTAGTGGTAGCAGTGTTATATCAGTGATTGTGTTGGTGGTAGCAGTGTAATGATAGTATTATGTCAGTGTCATATCAGTGATGGTGTTAATATTATGTCAGTGTTAGTAGTGTTATATCACTGATAGTGTTATGTCAGTGTTAGTAGTGTCATATCACTGATAGTGTTATGTCAGTGTTAGTAGTGTCATATCAGTGATGGTGTTAGTATTATGTCAGTCAGTGTTAGTAGTGTTATATCACTGATAGTGTTATGTCAATGTTAGTAGTGTTATATCACTGATAGTGTTATGTCAATGTTAGTAGTGTTATATCGGTGATAGTGTTATGTCAGTGTTAGTAGTGTAATGTCAGTGATAGTGTTAGTAGTGATAAATCAGTGACAGTGTTATGTTAGTGTTAGTAGTGTTATACCTGTGATAGTGTTATGTCAGTGTTAGTAGTGTTATGTCAGTGAAAGTGTTTTGTCAGTGTTAGTAGCAGTGTTAGTAGTCTTATATCGGTGATAGTGTTATGTCAGTGTTAGTAGAGTTATATCACTGATAGTGTTTTGTCAGTGTTAGTAGTCTTATATCGGTGATAGTGTTATGTCAGTGTTAGTAGAGTTATATCACTGATAGTGTTATGTCAGTGTTAGTAGTGTTATATCGGTGATAGTGTTATGTCAGTGTTAGTAGTGTTATATCGGTGATAGTGTTATGTCAGTGTTAGTAGAGTTATATCACTGATAGTGTTTTGTCAGTGTTAGTAGTCTTATATCGGTGATAGTGTTATGTCAGTGTTTAGTAGTGTTATGTCAGTGATAGTGTTAGTAGTGATATATCAGTGACAGTGTTATGTCAGTGTTAATAGTGATATATCAGTGACAGTGTTATGTCAATGTTAGTAGTGTTATGTCAGTGATAGTGTTATGTCAGTGTTAGTAGTGCAATGTCAGTGATAATGTTAGAAGTGATATGTCATGTTATATCCATGATAGTGTTAGTGATAACAGTGTTATAGGGAGAGGCTGTTGTGGTCAGTGTCTAGTATTAGTCATGTGATCAGCCCCTTGTACAGGTCACAGTGGGCAGTGTCACAGTCCATGCTAGAGATACATTACCATCGGGGTTGCTCTCTAGGGCCTCTTGGAGTAGCCTGAAGCTGCTGGATTGTCTGGGGGATGTTCGTGTCTCCTGGTTCCCCTGCAGCATCTTGTACACCTCTGAGTCTTCGTGTGCCCAGCTCATCCTGCACTTAGTCTGTCCTTGTCTCTAGAACTGGAATAGGGAAACTTTTACTGACAAATATAAAGCAGATTTACTGCCTGTGCTGCAATATTTCTCTCTATGAAGCTGCGTTTCCTCCTCGTTCTCTCATATGCCTGCTCAGGGTCCCGCTCAGCCTTCTCTGTCTTGATCTTTGCTCTGTTTCCAGCTACAGTACCTCTGTTCTCAGAATATGTAGTTTCTCCCACACCCTCTACAATTATTATAGTCTTCTGTCCCTCTCTATCTGTATCTCTCTCTCTCCTCTCTTTTATTACTCTCTGTACACTTATCACACTCCTCTCACTCCCCTCTACACTTATCACACTCCTCTCACTCCCCTCTACACTTATCACACTCCTCTCACTCCCCTCTACACTTATTACACTGCTCTCTCTCCCCTCTACACTTATTACACTGCTCTCACTCCCCTCTACACTTATTACACTGCTCTCACTCCCCTCTACACTTATCACACTGCTCTCACTCCCCTCTACACTTATCACACTCCTCTCACTCCCCTCTACACTTATCACACTGCTCTCACTCCCCTCTACACTTATCACACTGCTCTCACTCCCCTCTACACTTATCACACTGCTCTCACTCCCCTCTACACTTATCACACTGCTCTCACTCCCCTCTACACTTATCACACTGCTCTCACTCCCCTCTACACTTATCACACTGCTCTCACTCCCCTCTACACTTATCACACTGCTCTCACTCCCCTCTACACTTATCACACTGCTCTCACTCCCCTCTACACTTATCACACTGCTCTCACTCCCCTCTACACTTATCACACTGCTCTCACTCCCCTCTACACTTATCACACTGCTCTCACTCCCCTCTACACTTATCACACTGCTCTCACTCCCCTCTACACTTATCACACTGCTCTCACTCCCCTCTACACTTATCACACTGCTCTCACTCCCCTCTACACTTATCACACTGCTCTCACTCCCCTCTACACTTATCACACTGCTCTCACTCCCCTCTACACTTATCACACTGCTCTCACTCCCCTCTACACTTATCACACTGCTCTCACTCCCCTCTACACTTATCACACTGCTCTCACTCCCCTCTACACTTATCACACTGCTCTCACTCCCCTCTACACTTATCACACTGCTCTCACTCCCCTCTACACTTATCACACTGCTCTCACTCCCCTCTACACTTATCACACTGCTCTCACTCCCCTCTACACTTATCACACTGCTCTCACTCCCCTCTACACTTATCACACTGCTCTCACTCCCCTCTACACTTATCACACTGCTCTCACTCCCCTCTACACTTATCACACTGCTCTCACTCCCCTCTACACTTATCACACTGCTCTCACTCCCCTCTACACTTATCACACTGCTCTCACTCCCCTCTACACTTATCACACTGCTCTCACTCCCCTCTACACTTATCACACTGCTCTCACTCCCCTCTACACTTATCACACTGCTCTCACTCCCCTCTACACTTATCACACTGCTCTCACTCCCCTCTACACTTATCACACTGCTCTCACTCCCCTCTACACTTATCACACTGCTCTCACTCCCCTCTACACTTATCACACTGCTCTCACTCCCCTCTACACTTATCACACTGCTCTCACTCCCCTCTACACTTATCACACTGCTCTCACTCCCCTCTACACTTATCACACTGCTCTCACTCCCCTCTACACTTATCACACTGCTCTCACTCCCCTCTACACTTATCACACTGCTCTCACTCCCCTCTACACTTATCACACTGCTCTCACTCCCCTCTACACTTATCACACTGCTCTCACTCCCCTCTACACTTATCACACTGCTCTCACTCCCCTCTACACTTATCACACTGCTCTCACTCCCCTCTACACTTATCACACTCCTCTCACTCCCCTCTACACTTATCACACTGCTCTCACTCCCCTCTACACTTATTACACTGCTCTCTCACCCCTCTACACTTATTACACTGCTCTCTCACCCCTCTACACTTATTACACTGCTCTCTCACCCCTCTTCAGTTATTATTCTTCTCTTTTACCCTGCTACACTTAATACACTCCGTTCTATCTACTCTACACTTATTGCACAGCTATCTCACCCCTCTACACTTAATACAGCCCTCTCTCACCCTACTCCACTTATTACACTATTCCGTCTCTCACTCACCTCTGCTCATTATTATGCTCTCCTCTCTGCTGCTGTAGCTCTCTTCCTCTGCACTTATTATACTCTTCTGTCTTGCTCTATTATCTGTACATCCCCCCATCCCTTCGCTTACTTGATGTGTTTCCCCTCCCTGCCCTCGGGCAGTGTATATCACTAATAGACTCACATGTCAAACAGACGTCTCTTCTGCCACTGGGGACCCCTCTGTCTCAGCCAGTCCTCCTCCTCTTGTCTGTGCCTCTTTCTTTTCTTTCTCCTGGCTATCTCCTTTAAGTCACCAGCTTTGCCTGCCCCACTCTGTTAGCTCTCTCGATTTACTGACACTGCTGTCTCTTCCTCCTGTCTTTAGGACACACCTGTCTGCCTGTCCCCGCCTGTGTCTCTCTCCTCCTCTTACCACTGACACACCTTCGTCTCCTGACACTCTGTCCTTTCATCCCCAGTCATTTTGTTCTGCATTGGTCCTCTTCTGTCAGTGTCCAGTTCAGTCTGAGCAGTGAGGCACTCAGGCGTTGGGTTAGCATTAAAACAGCCAGATCTCGGTTTCCCAGTCCCCACATAAGAGCCTCTCTCTCACATCTGCTTTTAGTTAAACCACTAGGAAATCACAGGCGTCTGAGAGACAGCCAGGATGAGAGACAAGTCTGCCAGGGAAGAGAGAGAGAGTGGCTTGGAACATAGACTGAGAGTCACCCAGGAAATAAGATTTTTATGAACCAGCAGCACTGTGCAATAGGTCCTTATTTGCTTTTGTCATGTCATAAAATTGTATTTTCAGGTTGTCTTTAGTTATAGGACTGAACAAAGTTTTGCCATTCAAAATCAGCAATTTTTATTGTGTTAATGGCCGACCTGCAAAACCTGAGCCTGTTTTGTGGCGCAGGGTGCTGTAATGATTAGTAAGGGAGGGATCACATGCCTGATTCAAGACATTGCAGTGCTTTTTATTTAGTTATTTTTTTTAAAGAGATCAAATGGACCTGAAACGTAAAACATGTGAGAGGCTGTGGGAAATCTATTTTTTTCCACTAAGTTTAAGTAAAATTCTTGTTCCATCTGGGCACAAATAACACACAGCCTTCAAAAATATGTGCACATAAATAAATATATTTTGAAGGAAACAAACATTTGCTGCTCAAAATAAAGGCAGCCTCAATTAGCCTTCTAAAACTGGTAGGAAACTAAATCCAAGAACATGCTAATGATTGTACAGGAATGAGCGACTATAATATTACTAAATAGGGATAGTGGTCCAGGTGAAAAGACATTTTTGGAAATTCTTCTATAAAGCGGTTTACGCACGTGTACAATTTCCTTGGATCCTAACCAAACAGTCCGCTAGCCGGGGAAATCGTAAACAGTGTACACACTACACGATAGGCGGACCAAGCTTCTCTTAAGAGGAACGGTAAAGGACCGGAGGGATTGTTTAAGGAAGCTATCCAGTCAGGTTCTTGGGTGAGTGTGCTTCTGGATCGCTTGGACACACACATTCTAATAATTGTATAGTGTGTACCCGGCCAGCAGAAGTGCAATGCGGTCAGTGGCGGATGTGCTGCAGGATGGTACCGTGCTGGAGAGGCGCTGACTTCAAATGAGCTGCACTGCCTCAGCCTGCCTGTCATATACACAGTGTGACAGGCCTTGCAGCCAGGCAATAGGGGATTGTCTATAACTGTTAAACATTATAAGCCTACACCCACTCTAATTCATCACTTGCACCACCTGTCTTTGCTCTCACATATTTAGGATGCTGTGGGTCTGGCTCAATTTGCCATATTTTGTCAGCAGAAAACATAACATACGCAGTTGTGATTTTTTATTCAATAATACGCATCTTTATAGGAAACCCACCAGTGGGTCAGGCAGATGCCGATCAATAACCCCAAATGTGCAATTGCACACTGTAACTTAGCATAGGGAGTACACTGTGTACAAACCCTATATTTTTGTTCAGTTTCGGAACTGCCCTTTTGATGACATGGGGCCTGATCCAGAGCTACGACCGCAAGCGAGCGTACGCTCATCGTATGCGAAAATTCGTGAAAAAATTCGCACCGCGCATGCCCAGTATGACAGCTTCCGGTCGCCTGAACGTCATGAGCGAATAGCGGTCGTATTGTGAGCGAATTTTTCGCTCGATGGGCGTGCATTCAGTACGATGGTCGCCTGGGCGCTCGTTTTACTACAGGGAGGCGGGGATAGCCATTTAAATTGTACAGTATGGGCGTGCTAAGCCCGTACGCTCAGCGTATTTTGTGCGAAATTTCGTACGGCCGATGGTCGTACCCAGTGTAGGGTATAGGCGCCGTAAGCAGCTACTTTACTATGGGAGTGTTAGGAGCGTGCATGTTTATTCGCACGGTCGAACGTATGCATTCGCCCGCCGTGCGAATTTTCGTAGCGCTGGATCAGGCCCATGGTGCCATAGGCCTCGACTGCATACAGTCAGCTCGTACTTGTGTGCACCTGTTTACTGGACATATGCAGTGTGTGAAAACTCTAGAGAATAACTAAAAATCAGCCCTTGTGGTAAAGATGTTGTACTAGTCCAGGTTTGGCCAACCTGCGACTCTCCAGGTGTTGTGAAACTACGACTCCCAGCATGCTTTGTCAGGTATCAGCTCTGTTCCAGTTATGGCAGAGAGGGGCTGATCCAAAGATAAGGATTAACTGCACAAATGGGCAAATCTACACATGAGCCTATATGGCAGTACAGTGGCTCAGTGAGGTGCATTTGTGCCTTTCTGCACTGAGGTCATAAGTTTGATTCCTGGACTAAGCCCCATCTGTGTGGGGTCTTCATGTTCTCCCTGTGTCTGCATGAGTTTTTTCTGGGTGCTCCAGCTTCTTCCCGCATGCCAAAAAAGATGCTAGTAGTGTAACTGGTTGCTATCAAAATGAACCCTAGTTTATTTGTGTGGTAGGGAGTGTGGCTCCATGGGGGTGAGTGTATAATACTGGAGGGTGGTAGGTTCAGAGGAAGGATTGTTTCACAGGAAGGGTAATGGGTGGATGCCCAAGACAGACTAGATGGATCAAGTGGTTATTATCTATTATCAAATAGAAATAGAGAGAGAGGGAGATAGAGAGAGAGGGGAGGAGAGATAGACATAGAAAGACAGAGAGAGGGAGAGAGAAATAGAGAGGGTGAGAGACAGAGAGAGGGGAGAAATAGAGGGAGATAGAGAAATAGAGAGGGTGAGAGAGAGGAGAGGGTGAGAGAGAGAGAGAAATAGAGAGGGTGAGAGACAGAGAGAGGGGAGAAATAGAGGGAGATAGAGAAATAGAGAAGAGAGAGAGAAATAGAGAGGGTGAGAGACAGAGAGAGGGGAGAAATAGAGGGAGATAGAGAAATAGAGAGGGTGAGAGAGAGAGAGAAATAGAGAGGGTGAGAGACAGAGAGAGGGGAGAAATAGAGGGAGATAGAGAAATAGAGAGGGTGAGAGAGAGAAATAGAGAGGGTGAGAGAGAGAGAGAAATAGAGAGGGTGAGAGAGAGAGAGAGAGAGAAATAGAGATGGAGAGAGAGGGAGAAATAGAGGGAGAGAGAGAGGGAGAAATAGAGGGAGAGAGAGAAATAGAGAGAGAGAGACAGAGAGAGGGAGAAATAGAGGGAGAGAGAGAAATAGAGAGGGTGAGATAGAGAGAGGGAGAGAGAGACAGAGAGAGGGAGAGAGAGAAATAGAGAGGGTGAGAGAGAGAGAGGGAGAGAGAGAAATAGAGAGAGAGACAGAGAGAGGGAGAGAGAGAAATAGAGAGAGAGAGAGAGAGAGAGGGGTGAGGTCTGGAAACATTAATCAAGATGACAAAAAACAGGTTTGGGTAAAACGTTGGAGCATTGGATCCCCCTCCATACCCTAATGCCTCTCTCCCGATCTCTGAGGGTGTGTTAGTCTTATCCTCAGCCGTCAGACCTGTAAGAAGTTAATAGCCGGCTAATCTTGGCCTCTGGGAAATATCCAGTTTGTAAGAAAAGTGGATAGATTATCCTCTAAGGAGAATGAAAGAACCCTGCGGGGAATATATACAGCTACAGAGACAACAAAAGCACCAGCGATATACAAGGAACGCGAGACATGTGACCCTGTCATGATCATGGCTGCTGAGAATCTGCACACTATCCGGCCTGTCACTGCATATCGTTTCTTTGGCAAACACTGGACCGTGAACTATTCCTGACATTAGCTGGGAAAATGTGCAGAGACTATGAAGTAACATTTCCTTAAGTCTGGTCCCTGCGCTCACATGTGACTGTACAGCTGTAGCATGCTTTATGGTCATTCATCCAATAGTATCGCTCTTCTCTTCATGTATGCCCTTACCCTCAGTCTACCCATTTGTTATGCTAATATAATGAAATGAAGATGTATTCATTATAAGGAGAGTATAAAATAGTGGGAATCTACAACACAGCAGCTGTAGCCTATGTATTATCCTTTCCCTTGCTAACATTGCCCCTTCCCAATTAACCTACAAGTTTATTTTTGGCATGTGGAAGGAAACCAGAGAACCTGGAGGAAACCCACACAGACACAGGGAGAACATACAGCTCCACACAGCTAAGTCCCTCCCGCTTGTATTTGTACATATGTGTGACATTATCATGCAGACATACATATTACCCTTAATTATTATTATTTTTTTGCAATCATTTGGAGACACATTTTGTACATATGCCACAAATGAAGTATTGCTGGATTCTGATCATTGGTGTATCTATAATGGCTGCAGGGGGCACACAATCTGCACCAAAATCTATGAATATAAATATACATAGGGGTGCTGCAGGGCAGATGGAGGCCTTAGGGGATGGTGGGGCCCATGTACAAATCCTGCACAAGCACCCCCTCATTTCTTAAAATGCCCCTGATTGTGATGCTTCCTTATAACCACCTATCACTGGTTGAGAACCCTGTTCTTATAAATATTGGGCTGAATCCAGACTTAAGAAGGAGATGGAAATTAAAAGAGGAAAGTTACTCCTGGGCAAAACCATGTTGATTGCAGGGGGAGTCAAGGTAATTGTATTCTTTGCATGCAGGGATATAACTTTGAATTGCTTACTGCACACAGATACTGACCAGCTTTACTATCACACTGTTATTTAGACTTGGGATAGGAAACATCACCTCTCATCTCTAATACTGTTTGCAACAGATGAAATATGACTCCCCTGCAATCAACATGGTTTAGCCCAGGAGTAACTTTCCTCTCTTAATTTTTCTCTCTTAAGTCTGGATCCAGCCCATTCTTCTCATTAATTCCTAGTAAACTGGAACCCGGCACTTTCATGAATCTTCATTCTATGTCCAATCCAGAGGTGAGTGTACACCAGCTGACGTGACCTTTCTTTTTTGTGATTTTCTACTGCACATGCTCAGAGCAGAGCATGAAAAGCGAAGGGCGTGCTGAAGGAGGGAAGGAGTAGAAGGACGTAGTCAATGTACAGTAAGGGCGTGTAAAAGCAAGTACAACTGATCCAGAGCTGAATGAAGGACTGTATACATCAAAACTTTAGCACCAGCTCCAGGACGTGCCTAAGTACAGGGGACTCACCTTTTGCCACCTATCTCCCTTGCACCCTTGCATGAGGATGTGACGCTTTGAACATATACCAAAGTGTTAGAAATCACTGGCGATGTATTGTGCATGTGTTATTCATTTCTACATATTAAAGAAATACATTTTTCTTTTTTTTTATTAAAAATTCTAATTATTGTATGCGGTTATTTTATAACCACCATTTCCAGTCAGCATTACGGTGTACTACCCAGCACGTGCGCAGCGAATATGGACACATATACATTGTGCTTAGCTGCTGAGTGCCCGCACGCTAAGTGCCGGAACTGCTTCCAATGCAAAGTCACTGTGGTGTGCGCTTCTGGATCGCATGCAGTGTTTGTCTAACACATCTATAGCACGCATGAAGCATGCAGATTTGCTTGCACCTCTAGCTTAGACTCTCTGTACTTAAAATGGCTTATTTAACCATATGTACAGTATGTGATGACTACACTGTCATTATTTCCGACATTTTGTAATGTAAAAACGGTACCCCGGGGTGTCCGTGAAAAGGGTATAACGTGTCCTGTGAAGGGGGCGTGGCTTTAATCTTCTCTTGTTTGCAAGTAAGAAAATTAGATTTTACACCTTATCATATAAGCCAAGTACTCACAGGAGAGGGTCTTGTCACTATAGTGTCACAGGAGAGGATCCTGTCACTATAGTGTCACAGGTGAGGGTCTTGTCACTATAGTGTCACAGGTGAGGGTCCTGTCACTATAGCTAAGCTGTAGGAGTCTGTCCCCGCTGCTCTGCTATAGTGATCAGATGCTGCAGGATTGGAAGGTGAGTATAGGGGGAGGGAACTGCAGGGTACAGGAGCCCTTTTAGCCGCTACAGATCGTTAAAAAACTGTATTGTACCAGATAAATAGGGACAGTTGGCGGGAATGCACTATTCTTCGTATCCAGACCTTTGTAAATAAACAGTAAGACGGAGGGCACATTATAATACCCCTTTTACCCCCATCTGATAAGATGAATGATATTTATTCCATTCTCTATTCTTTTACTTCTGCCACCTTCACATTGTATTAGAATTATTAAAATGTTGTTGCTTTCTTTCCTGTCACAATAACATATTCTAATAGATGACAGACATGGAAAGTAAAGTGGTTGTACACTTCAGATTCCATATTTATACAAATATGAAACTATCCCTTCTGTACAAGACATTAATGACCATACCATCTGTTTACTTAATAAAACGTGCTACAAGTTTTTTTGTAAGGCATAAAGTTGGGGCGACAGGCGTGTGTTATAGTAATGTACATTTCCAATTTACCTTCCTCCCCTTCCATAGACTATCCCCAGTAGTGCAATCACAGAACATGGAAAATGTCCTTTCTGATAGGAAACAGGTTGCTGTGTGTGACCTGGTTTCCTCATCATGCTTCTCTCTTTATTTGCTAGTTTCATCTCTGGGCTGTTTGTAGCCATCGCAGCTGAACACAGTCCAACAATCAGACAAATACAGCATAAATACTGTATACTGCCTGCCATAAATCCGGACTTTGAAAAGAGCTGATATATTAATTGCATATATGTATGTACTTTATACACATTGCAGTTTCATGCTATATGTAAATGTGTGTGTATATGTATATGTATGTATTTGTATATAGTCTGTATATGTATATAGTACATATTTTCAATATTTTGAATCAGCATAAAGACATCCTAATGGGCACCATGGCAGCTTAACACTAAAGTGCTATGGCAGTTTCATAACCAATAATGACATATTGTCATTAACTGTAATTTATTATTATTATTATTGTTGTTGTTATATTATATAACTTAATATTTATTCTGTATGTTAGATACTGCTTTCTGGCATCTGGGACTGACATAAGATATTTCAAATAACATAAGATACCATAACATATTTAAAATAATATTCTAATCCATTTACTAAACACATCATGGCATTGAGTAAACACATTTTTCATGGCTGGCAAATTATGTTTACATGCTGGCATTTATGGGTGATCCAGGCTGCAGTGTGTATAAAGTTAGAATGATAGCTGTAGGTGCTGTGGGCTGAGCCTATCATGACCCAGTGTGGAATCCAGAGAGAATCTGATTCATATTGTGCAGATATGGAATGTAAGCAGACGTCCTCGGTGCTGCCACCTCACCTTGCAACTCTGCCTCAGGCAATGGGCACAGTGACAGGTAGAGGCAGGGCAGTTACGTAACAGGCATGGAGGGCCCCACGCCCTCAGTGACAGAGCAGGGAGACAATGAGAGGTAGAGAAGTGGGATAAGGTAAAGGACATACAGATGATACAGAAGGTGGGGAAGATTGATGGATAAAGATGGGGTAGAGAAAATGACAGCTATATAGAGGCAGCAAGAGCACTGGTGATTGACGTACAATGAGGAGAGGTGCATAGTTACAGATATCAACATTTAAGATGTACATGCCCCCAGTTTTTCATCAACACTGTCCTCCACCTCAAACTAATGGATCAGAACACAGATCAAAAGGTCACCTAAAACAAACGGATCATAAATCTGGTGATCCCAAGGAATGCTCCACAGAACACAAATGGAAAAATACTGCAAGCTGCATCTGCTACACCGGGAGGTCATCCTGATTGATGATCATTTGTGGTTCCTTCTTCATTGCAGCTGCCTTGTGTTCCGTTCACAACACGTTAAAGGGAATGCAGCTAAATGATAGAGGCAATGTGGACCCTGGCATATGGGCAGCACAGTGGCTCAATGAGTAGCACTTGCGGCTCACAGCACTGAGGTTATGAGCTCAAATCCTGGACCAGGCCTTATTTGTGTGGAGTTTGTATGTTCTCCCCATGTCTGTGTGGGTTTTCTCCGGTTTCCTCCCACATGCCAAAAATATGCTGGTAGGTTAATTGGCTGCTGGCTTAAAATTAACTCTAAGGTGTGTATGTGTTAGGGACCTTAGTATGTAGCTCCATTGGGGCAGGGACTGATTTGATGTGAAATATTCCCTGTAAAGTGCTGTGGACAATTTGTGGCACTATATAAATAAGCGTTAATAATAAGCAGATGAGAAGAGATATTAGCAGTGATTTTACTTTGTATAAATTGCTTATTTTATTGTTTATTCATTGGTACAAATAATTTTATCCACATAAATGATTATTGACTTTTTAGGACCATTACCAAATGTTTATTATTAATCATATATGAAAATATTTACATTTATTACAGTGATGTGGGGTAGACATTGCGACCGCTCCAGTCGCTAGGGATATCGCATAGTAAACTTACACTGCCGCCACCCTGCACCAATCCAGAAAGCATTCTGGAATGATTCAGTTATCGGGTGTTCCATTTGGTCAGTGTACTAGCACTTTGATGCACGCCATATCCTAAGCGATCATTTAAAGCTGGCCACACTCTATAGTTTGTCATACTTTGAACATTTAGGCAAACAAGATGTACTCCCAGCCCTAAGCACAAGCAGAAGAACACACAAATGAGAGCAGGAATTAGTTTCATCAATTATTGACCTCTGATTAGTCTATAGTGAGGATCAGACCAATAATAGCCATTGCACAGATATGACTTTATTTAACATCAGTAATGGGCACTGTACGGCCTTGCATGATTCTGGTAATGCCAAACACACAGTTTATGAGGGAGAAGACTCCGTTATGACATATGGGGCAACAAAATTTCCAGGGAAGGTTCCAAATTGTTCTGTTCTCCAGCAGACGCCTGTGGACAAAAAGAGGATGGAAATGAAACATGCAGAAGTTATGGCCTCTAATAACCGCCCATCTGCCCCGAGTCACTTACCTACATACCACCCGTCATCACAATGCTGTGTCACTGTCACTATGTCCCCTACAATCAGCTGCAGCTCATCAGAGTTTTTGGGGGAGAAATTGAACACTACTCTGTACCTGCAACAAGAATAAACAGCCCATTTTTTCTTAGCAAATACGCCTAATAATAATAAAACTGCCCTTGATACATGTGTGTGACTGCTGGTCATTCATAGATATGAGTGTTTCATAATATTCAATGTCATATTATGTGTGTGACTGCTGGTCATTCATAGATATGAGTGTTTCATAATATTCAGTGTCATATTGTGTGTGACTGCTGGTCTTTCCTATGAGTGTTTCATAATATTCAGTGTCATATTGTGTGTGTGACTGCTGGTCTTTCCTATGAGTGTTTCATAATATTCAGTGTCATATTGTGTGTGTGACTGCTGGTCGTTCCTATGTGTGTTTCATAATATTCAGTGTCATATTGTGTGTGTGACTGCTGGTCGTTCCTATGAGTGTTTCATAATATTCAGTGTCATATTGTGTGTGTGACTGCTGGTCGTTCCTATGAGTGTTTCATAATATTCAGTGTCATATTGTGTGTGTGACTGCTGGTTGTTCATATGAGTGTTTCATAATATTCAGTGTCATATTGTGTGTGTGACTGCTGGTCGTTCCTATGAGTGTTTCATAATATTCAGTGTCATGTTGTACTTACAGGGGCCCAGCTAGCTGCTGGAGCTTACTGAATGCAGGAGCTTTCACAGTACAGGGTTTTTCTTGGAGGGTGACCCCAGCAGAGACCTGTTGAGGAAAAATAAGGTTATTGAGGACATACTCATTTTGGTTTGAACAGTTAGACATTGGGCCAGATCCAGAACTACTTCCGCTAGCGTATTTACACTAGCCGGAGACGTCAGATGTTACGGCACGTAGCTCTCAACATACGTACCATCCTAGTATCAAGTGCGTAACGACGAAGGGGCGTGCCAGCCATACGACACCCGTAATTACGCTTCGGAGGCGGGGGAGGCATTTAAATCGTACAGTATGGGCGTGCTTAGACGCGTAAGTACATGCAGCCATTACGGCCGACAGGAGTTACGCTTTAAAAAGTTAAGGAAGGGTTTGGCAAAACGTCAAAAGTACGCAAGTACGTACTGTGACCAAGGGGAGTGCATAGTAAATACGCTATGTGTTGAAACGTAAAGGGAACGTAGCTCTGAATCTGGGCCATTGTAGTAGAGACAATCAGAATACTAGAATGTGAAAGGAAACCAGACCCCAAGAGGAGAAATTAGACAGGATTAGTTTCAGGCAGTAGAGTAGAGATAAAAACTGTACAAACCATAGCATGGAAGGGATCAGGGTCATGGAGGGGAACAGAGACAGAGATTACCATGTGAAGGAGATCTGGGTCAGAGAGAACTGAAGGAGAGGATCTCCATAAGAGAGCAGGGCATGGAGGTAAACAGGATCTAAGAGTACTGCATACAGGAGAACGGGGTAAGAGCTTAGGTGAATCTATAATGGGTGCAGGGTGTGCCCTGTGGTACACACTGTGCACCAAAACAGGCCTTAGGAGATGGAGGGGGGGGGGGGGCAATGTCCAAATCCTGCACAAGGCCCCCCTCACTTCTTAAAACGCTTCTGGGTAAGAGAGTGCTGCATGGAGGAGAACATAGTCCAAGAGCAGGATTTTGAGAATTGAAAAGATCAGGTCAGAGCTCAGGGTGTGGAGAAGAATGGGAGAGAAACCAGAGTGTGGAGGAGAACAGTTATAGAGAATAGGTTGTGGAGTAAAATAGGGTATGAAGGAGGGCATGGGTTAAAAAGTGTGGAGGTGAACAAGGTCAGAGAACAGAGTATGGAGGAGAACACGGTCAGAGAGCAGAGTGTGGAGGAGAACAGGGTCAAAGAGCAGAGTGTGGAGGAGATCAGGGTCAGAGAGCAGAATGTGGAGGCGAACAGGGTCAGAGAGCAGAGTGTGGAGGAGAACCGGGTCAGAGAGCAGAGTGTGGTGGAGAAAAGGGTCAGAGATCAGAGTGTGGAGGCGAACAGGGTCAAAGAGCAGAGTGTGGGGGAGTACCGGGTCAGAGAGCAGAGTGTGGAGGAGAACAGGGTCAGAAAGCAGAGAATGAAGGAGAACAGGGTCAGAGAGCAGAGTGTGGAGGAGATCAGGGTCAGAGAGCAGAATGTGGAGGCGAACAGGGTCAGAGAGCAGAGTGTGCAGGAGAACCGGGTCAGAGAGCAGAGTGTGGAGGAGAAAAGGGTCAGAGAGCAGAATGTGGAGGCGAACAGGGTCAAAGAGCAGAGTGTGAAGGAGAACAGGGTCAGAGAGCAGAGTGTGGGGGAGAACAGGGTCAGAGAGCAGAGAATGAAGGAGAACAGGTTCAAAGAGCAAAGTGTGGAGGAGAACAGGGTCAGAGAGTGAAGGAGAACCGGGTCAGAGAGCAGAGTGTGGAGGAGAACAGGGTCAGAGAGCAGAGTGTGGAGGAGAATAGGGTCAGAGAGCAGAGTGTGGAGGAGAACAGGGTCAGAGAGCAGAGTGTGGAGGAGAACAGGGTCAGAGAGCAGAAGGTGGAGGAGAACAGGGTCAGAGAGCAGGGTTTGGAGAAGAAATGGGAGAGAGACCAAGTGGTTTGTGGAGTAGATTAGGGTCAGAGATCAGAATTTGAAGTGAAGCTGGGTAAGAGAATGGTAGACAAGGAACAGTGTCGGAGATCTAGTTGTATATAGCAGTATTGAAGCTCTGATATGATGATGTTTTGAGTTGGGTAACACAGGGTTTAGTACTGACCTGTGCTACAGTTTTAGTTTGTGTAGAGTGTCTAATTTTGGGGATCTCTTTTCTCTCCTGCAAACGTTCTTTGACCTGAACATAACTTGCAGGAAACAGACCAAGACGTCCAGAACCTTCAACTCGCCCTTCAAACCATCTGCCATCTACCCTCTTGGTTATAACGACATTCTGACCCTGTGACAGATAAATACATACTGACGGACAGACACCAACTACAGGCACAGTCGGGGGTTACAGTGCACTGGATAAAGCATGCATTAGTTAGACAGATGACAAGCTGTAATAGATTTAGACACATGAACATGTTGACACACGCAGCATATGGTAATGCCCTGTAGCGTCTTTAGATATTGCACTGTAATTATGTGACATACACTATAAGTAGACACAGAGCTAAGCTTAAACAATGAACAAGCTGTCACCATGAAATGAGAATTCGCCATGTGGGAAGCGTATACAAGGTCCTGTTGTTAAGACTATAAGAGAGTAACTTACAACAAACAGTGCAAAGGCATCAATTCACAAATGCTATATTTGTCTAAATTGAAAGACATTAGGAGTCATTTATAAAGCAGAGATAATGTGATGAGCTTCTCATCTGCCAAACCTTATCTAGAAAGAGGGTGTGGGTCACCACTGAGAACGGTCCTTCTCTCCCTGCCAGTTCCGAACTGGCTGGGAAATCGATTGCTTTTGCATTGAAGAGGCAAAGCAATCGTTCCCCAGAGCACAGAACACGGTGCTTCTGACAGTTAAGTATTAAATCCAACCCCATACCTTTTCTTAATCCTTACCCTAACCCTCCCTTCCATGACCCTAAACCTCCCTTCCCCACAGCCTGACCCTAACCCTATTTTCTCTGCAGCCTAACCTTAAAACTTCCCTCTCCGCAGCCTAACCCTAAGACTCCCTTCCCCATAGCCTAACCCTAAGACTCCCCTTCCATGACCCTAACTTTAACAGTCTCTTTCCTAGAGCCTAACCCTAAAAGTCTACTCCCCTCTCTGCTGCGCCAGGTGCGATGGGTCCAGTGGCGGTGGCAGCTTCCAAAAATGAATGGCTAAGTATGCTGACCGCCATACTTACCCATTCTAAAAAAAAAATCGGAAAATTATGCTTTTTTTTAAATAGAGACAGACGAAAATCAGTTTTCTCCTGTCACTATTTCTAAAAGGCAGCATTCACGGCAGGGACTTCCACCACTAAAAAGGGGACTGTTCCTGCTTTTCAAGATATACATATAGGACCAGATCCAAAGGCATGGTGCGTGCCTAAGTCATCTGTCAGATTCACTGATGGTGAACTGCCCAGACACCCATGCCTTTGCACAGACTGATTTGTGATCACCAGGCGCTACTTTAAGTATTCCCTCTGAAGCGTGCAGAAATGTTTGGAAAGGTGAAAGTCTAGATGGGTACGTATTAAGAGGGAACGCCTGTACTGTACACTGACTACGAGGAAACACCTGCACTGTGCAATGGCTAAGAGGGAATGCCTGCACTGTACAATGGCTAAGAGCAAATGCCTGTATTGTACAATAGCTAAGAGGGAATGCCTGTATTGTACAAGGGAACACCTGCACTGTACAATGGCTAAGAGGGAATGACTGTACTGTACAATAGCTAAGAGGGAACGCCTGTACTGTAGATTGACTAAGAAGGAACACCTGTACTGTACATAAATAAGAGGGAACGCCCATCCGGACTCTTGGCTGATCAGAAGAGTCAATCCACTTATGTCTGAATGAGGCAGAATGCATTTTAATTGGCTAACACAGACGCGTGCACTTGCACTGTATGAAAAAACAACTGCGATTTGATTGAAGTCCATGGAAGCAGGGGTGTGGGGGAGAGATGAGGATCCAGCCCAGATATTTCAGGGGTAATATAACAACCAAAAAATGACAGCAATCTGAAGAACTGATTGATTGAATGGATTCAATTTTCTCATTTCAAATACTCTTTAGGGGGCTGTTCCAGGGCTGCTTTTACCCCCGCAAAACAGGTGCAAGTGTAGACCTGAGCAAAACCATGTTGCAATGTGAGCGGAGGCAAATGTGAACTGTGATAACAGAATTAGTTGAGAGGTGAAGTTTCCTAATTCATCTCTAATTTGCAGATTAAATATAAAGCTATGCAGAATGTGCAAAAGTAAAGTGTATTCCCTGCATGCAACACAGTTCATATTAATTACCCCCGCTCCCCCTCCATTACATTACTGAGCTGTACACTTGCACCTGTTTTGCCCTTACTCCCAAACTCTGGATCAGCCCCAGACTCTGGATCAGCTCTTACTAATCAATACAACGTGTAATCCAAGATGTCCCATGGGCAGTAATGAACATGATGACACTCTGTATTCTTATACTGTTTACATCAGGCTGTGGATGAATGCAATGATTGTGGAATACGCTGACTGTGGCATGGCCTGCAATGATTCATAATGAACATAAGTCACTGTGCAAATACTGATCAGCCTATGACATGTGTTCAGTGTCCTCTGCATGGCTAGAGCTTGTGCATTGTGTCATTACTATGACTGACGACAATCCAAAAAGCAGCAGGATTACAATGATCAATTCCTATAGCATGCCAGCTAGGTGGCAAACATCATAATTGCTGAACAATCGTCTCATTTATTTTGCTTTACTAAGAATAGTATATTAATAGCCTCATAAAAATTCTGATGCAGATGTAGATCCATTATCATAAGTACAAGGTGCAATATAGGGTGATACTCCATAGTGTTTGCATGAGATAAGGACTTCTCTCTGGTACTAAGTGCACCTAGAGAAGAGTAAATCTCACACACAAACAACTAGGGTCAAAAATGACATAAAGCATAGTTGCCAACTCTCCCTGAATATCAGGGAGACTCCCTGAAGATTGGGTGATCTCCCTGACTCCCTGAAGTGTTTGGTAGTCTCCCTGATTCTAATTTCATCCATTGAGGTCTATGGAGATGGCCAATTTCATAGAGGCCAAGATGTAATAAAAGACTCAGCTGCAGTGTCACTTTTATCTTTTCTATAAAGATAGTACTGAAAGTATTCACTGACAATTTAATAATCAATAAATCCTGACATTTTTATTGTAAAATAGTTTTTCTGGCAGTGCTAGATACACCTATGGGTGGAGCTATTCACAGGACACACCTCTTTGGCGGTACAGGAAACACCCCTTTCGTGCAGCGCCTTGATAGTGCTCTCACAATCTCCCTGATATCCATTTGGAAAAGTAGGCAACCATGACATAAAGCCAAAATGATTCTATAATATAGTACATACAATCCATATAACTCACCCACAACTAGTATAAAGCAGAATATAGTATGAGTATGGCTAAGGATGACAACTAAATGGTAGGACAGTAAACAGCATGTGTTAATATGTTATTAGAGAACATTATTTTATCACTGTTAAAATGATAGTAGATACAGTATTTCCCTCATTAACCTAGTATAATAAAATGAGGGGTTAAGCACTGTTTTTATGCAGTAGCATGTAATGTACTCCATACATATGACTTTATTGTGCAAAGACCTAGGGCCGTATTCACAGATCCATTTTTGCGCAGAGTTCCGGGTGTATTTTTAGGATCGGAGTAACTGCGCATGCGTAATAACTTTATTTACACTATTTACGTTGATTTTATGCACGGAAGTCCATTAGGCACGTACGTGTGAATCGCACTTGGGGACATATGTACGGAGGGGCGTGGTTGAAATCCGTACGGACAAAGTTACGGTAAAGTAGGTGGGGGGATGCATTTAAATGAACAGTTGAGGGCGTGGCTAGCTAGGTAAGTATTATACGCACGTAAATGAAAACGCAAAGATAAGGGTGCCCTATGGTGGCGGAAGTCTACGTACAGCCGTCCGCGTGAGGGGAGTGTCATGGGTGTTGGCTTGCCACGTACGTGCGTATAATTGCGAACCTAGAACTAACGGATCTGTGAATATGGCCCTTAACCTGCAGGAAAGGAAATTGATTTTATAAAGTGAATCTGTCACTTTGGAGGCAGCCATTTTGTGGGCTAAAAACGCTACTCGTGAAAATGCAGCCTATGAATTACACAGGAACCAATGACAATATCAAGGCATGCCAAATCCAATATTACCAAACTGAGGGCCCGATACAATTGCCGGCGATATTTGAAAAAGATTGCGTCAGAAAAAATACGACGCCTTCGCCGGGAATTGAACGGTAAAAATGTGTTGATTGAATTATTTTTTTTCCGCTGCGCTAGAACAGCAGCCAGCGGAAAAAAATTTTACAGAGAAAAAAAAACCTTCTGTGAACGTCGCAAATCACCTCCTGCTAAATAACGTTCTCACGATATTTCAGACTGGCTAATAACCTGTCATTACCGCCGGGTACTTCCTGCTAGCAGGAGGTGATTTGCGACGTTTCACAGAAGGTTGTTTTTTTTTTTACCTAGGCACCTGCACAGCGGTCCCTGGCATCCATGGGCATGCTGATGCTTGTAGTTCTACAAGCATCAGCATACCCTGTTGGGGCACAAGATAGGGCAGCGTTAAAAATCCGCTCCTCTCATGGGGCGGATTTTGAATTAACGATATCGTTAAAAAAACGGCGTATTTTTAACGCAAAAAAATAATTGAATAGTAAAAAAAAATATCGGCCGTAATTTAAAAAAAAATTGCGTTAAAAATACGCCGGCGAACTATTTTTATCTAATTGAATCGGGCCCTGTATGTGTTCCTCCTAGACTTAAGAACCAAGGCAGCCAATGTGCCCCTCTTCATAAAGTATGAAAATAGGATGTGGTCCCTGTATATTATTATTTTGTCCATTAATGCCGAACTGATGGCGCACAGCCCACATTCCACATGCAACCCTGAAAGACAATTATTCACAGCAGAGCAGATTCAGGGAGCTGTTGCAAACAGTAGTTTTCCTGTCCCAGTTTATACTTGGTGTAAGTCACGTGTTCATTTTATATAGATTTTGACACCATTCTGAGAGGGATGTGGTCGAAAAAACACAGCAGAATACAACTAATGAAGAAGGTAATGGACTATTCATACATTCTGTTGAGGAAATTAAAACTTGTCATTTAAAGTGTGTCTGAGAAATAGAGAAAAAGTATTGCAGTAACCACGGCAACCTATCGGGATCCTTTTCCAATAATTGAACATGGCAATAGAAAGAGTGGCAAGTGAAACAGCATCTCTTCATGTTGCATAGGCATTCTTAAATGTTCTCATGTTTATTTTACAGCAATTACATTTAAGACATGTAATTAAATCCTATTATAAAGGACAAACATTGGTTTATTATGTTAACCATGCACCATGAAAGAAATTGTTGGAGGTCTACGGTTTATTTTACAGAGTAGAAAAGCAGCAAAGTTTTACTTGACTGTTATGGAGACTTTTGCAGCAGAAAAGAACCTGCTTGACCCAGTCGTTGCTTTCTACAGGAATTTATTAATCATGAAATGCTAGTAGTGAGTCATAATGTGCGTTAAAATAATATATTATAAAAATAATATCATGGGTTGGGTGAAATGCGGAGTGTCTGTTTATGTAATTGGTAACTGTAGGGATTCACTACTTCCTGTCAGAGAAGATATTACCCAGAATGCAATTAGAGGTGGGCCACAAGGGCTTTCACTGCATCCCGGGGTATCATTTGCTCTTATAAAACATCTTTTTTTATGTCTGGGATCTAACACAAACATCACAACAGGTGTCACATTACACAGAACCCAGATCTGATGGTTAGTGCTTCAACTCCCTCAATTTATAGTGTACAAATACAGCACAAAGCCACATGCTGGTAAAAGAATCATGCACCAGATCCAGACTTACTACAAGGAGGTGTTTTGCAATCACTAGGATTGGAAAGTGGCACATGTGCCAGATCCGTTTTTCCAGGATCCGATGGATCCAGAATTCCGTTCAGATAAAATTCTGACTCGGGGTTGGACGCTTCACAAAGAGGAAATGCTTCTGCTGTTTGGGAGTGGGGAGAGATGCAAATAGTTAACTGGGTTCTCAGTGTGCGTGTACGCAATCTACGTAACAAAATGTTACTACGTAGATGGCATAAAAGAGTTACTACGCATGCTTAGTAGCTCTAAACGTAAAAATACGCTCGTAAAATGAAAAATTCAGGACTGAGAATCTGGTCCCATGTGGCTATTGTATGGCTTCAGCCCTTATGTACTATCCAGCATTCCTCCCCGTCCCCATTTTACATGAGGGCAGTGCAGAAAAGTTAAGGCAGGGTCCTTGGAGTATAACTCCGTACACGCGAGGGGAGTGGCCTCCCTTTACTCGCATGGAGTTGAGGATCCGGCATTGCACCGTTAGATGTCTCACTGCAGTGGAGGTCTGGATCCAGTCCAGTATTCTTATGAAACATTCAGTATCTGGCTGCACTTGTTTGTCACCACATTGTGAGCCTCACTCCTGAATTCACCAGTGCCCCTCCCTCATGTCCTGCATTCCACCTCACACACAGGAATGCTCTGTCAAGGCTAAGCGGATGTGTCATGATTTAGGTGTCGTCCTCTTAATGATAAACTTACTGTATTGTTTCATGTTTACGTTCCTATGGCAACATTTACTTCTATTTCACCCTTAGTCTGCAAAGGGGACGTCTCTCAGTGTTGCAATGTTTTTCAGTGTGTTTTTGTCCTTAGTGATGTCACTCATATTTACTGATATTGGATCATCCAAGCTGTTACTGACTCCATAGTGTATGTGCACAAGATGAACTGAATTGGGGGGGGTATGTGACTAGGAAAATGTACACAGTGTTGATGGGCCTGATCCAGACCTACGCTCGCATGCAAGCTAACGCTGATCGTAAGCGTAAAAACGGCAGAAAAAACGCACTGCGCATGTGCAGAGTGACAACTTCCGGTCGTACCAAGGACCTTTTTGTAGCGGCGATTCTGGCGTCTGTATTGTTTGCGTTTTTTCAGACGACGGGGCGTGTTTATAGTACGAAGTTAGCACGGACGCTGGAGTTAAGGAATGTTGGCGAGGGGAGCCAAATTGTACAGTATGGGCGTGCTTAGCCCGCTACGCACAGCGCGTTGCTACAAAAATACGTACGAACACAGGGAAAAGTTAGGGTAGGGTTCGGCGGGCGTAATGAAAGGAAGGTAAGGGGAGTGTCGTGGGAGTGAAAGTTTTTACGCTGCAGCGGTAATACGCTCCACCCTCATTCGTAGGTCTGGATCAGGCCCGATAGGCCTGATCCAGACCTTCGCCCGCGACCGATCGTACGCTGGTCGGGAGCGTAAAACCGGGCGAAAAAACGCACTGCGCATGTGCAGTATGACAACTTCCGGTCGTCCGAAGGACATGTGCGTACAGCGAGCGTATTTTGAGCGTATTTTTCACCTAGGGGCGTGCGTTTTATACGACGATAGTCCGGACGCTCGAGTTACTACACAGAGGCGGGGATAGCCATTTAAATTGTACAGTATGGGCGTGCTAAGCCACGTACGACCATCGTATCGGTACGCAAATTTGTACGGACGCTGGAAAAAGTTAGGGTAGGGTTCAGCCGCCGTAAGTAGGTACAATCAATGGGAGTGTCATGGGCGTGAAAGTTTATACGCCCGGGCGTATGTATAAGGCATAGTCACATAGGGCCTGATGCAGAATTAAGAAAATGAGCTGATTTACGTACATATGTTGCGTTCCATGCAGAATTCAGCCTCCGGTCAGCCTGGGTCATATATCATGTATTGGGTGAGCTCTCCATTTAAAAATACATGATATATGACCCAAAGATGGGACTGAGACAGTTTTAGAGTTAGGACCAAAACAGAGAAGCCTTGTAAGTGGCTGGTGGCTTATCATATATCTGCAGATATATGTAACTGATTCTCTGACTTTTATTTTAAAGATAGAGGGCCAGATTCACAACCCCGCCTTTTTTAACAACCCCATCTTTAAAGATCGCATGTAAGCAATCTACGTAACGAAACGCTACGTAGATAGCGTAAAATAGTTACTACACATGCATAGTAGCTAGTTTCGGTAAATTAGGCGCGTATGTTAAAAAAGATGGGGGGCCGTATTCAGAGATCCGTTTTTGACGTATTTTTAAGATCGGATCGACTGTGCATTAACTGCGCATGCGTAGTAACTTTTATACGCCATCAACGTAGAGAATAAGCGCGGAAATGCCTAAGGGACGGACTTGTGAATCGGGTGTGGAAAAATCTGCACCGAAGTCCAACGTAAATATATGCAACAAAGGATTAGCATAGAAATGGGCGGGGGGGAGCATTTAGATGATGAAATATACGCACCTAAGACACATAAGGTCGGAAGTGAGTGCGGCTAGTTAGGGCAAGTCAATGCAGGTCTAAGTCTACGTCCGTGCAGAGAAAGCAAGGGGAGTGACTGGGATTTTGGTGGGTGTAATTTGCTCCGTCTTGCTCCGTAGGTGCGCATATTTGCAGCCCGATTGCAAGACGGATCTCTGAATACGGCCCAGAATGTCATTGTTTGCTGCTAGTTAATTGCAAGAGTGCTGGGGTGCTTTTTGTGTGTGTGTGTGTGTGTGTGTGTGTATATATATATATGTGTGTGTGTGTATATATATATATGTGTGT
>WWET01001273.1:327069-339482 GCA_011038615.1 Limnodynastes dumerilii | reverse complement strand
AGACAGACAGATAGATAGATAGATAGATAGATAGATAGATAGATAGATAGATAGATAGATAGATAGATAGATAGATAGATAGATAGAATAAACATCCTAGCAAATCCTGGAAAATCTGGTGATATTGATTGAACTACATTATGGATAAAACATTGACAGACTTATGGAGTGAGATATTTGTTCAAAAACATTTGCACAAATATTCAGTGTAAAGCAAACAAACAGCTGACTTTAAAAATGAAATTACATTGGGGCTGAACCAGACTAATGCCCACCACCGTAGTTACAGTGGGCGTATGCGTAAGATTGGCTGTTAAGCCGGCGTGGCTGGCGTAACTAGGAAAAACCCTAGTTTAGGATCTGGCGTCCCTTAGTCTAGGGTAATTACGGTGGAGGGGGCGTGCCAAGCCTACGCTCACCATATTTTCGCTAGACTTAGGGAAGGTAGGGGGGGGGGGGTAGGGAGATGAGGCAGGGAGGGCAAGGTTTTGAGATTATGCCCCGGGTCCAGGCGTAATTACACTCTGTTACGCCGGCTGAAGTTAGGGTAGCCTTCAGTCGTCGTAACCGAGTGTAATTACACCCGGACCGGGGGAGTGCATTCAGTTTATGCTGTGCGTTAGTATGCACAGCGCATTGGCGTAGGTCTGGATCAGGCCCATTGTTACAGGCCTGCTGAGCTCTACACGAATATTCTTGTCAACACAGCCTATGAAGTCGGATAGACTTAATTAACCTGATCCAGGCTCCTGTGCGTCTGCCGTATGTAAGTCAGCACGGAAGAGGGTAGTAAACTCCCATGTCACTCCCATCTCACATATGGAGATCCAAATGCATACGGCCCCCTCATCCTCATCTGCATGCCTATCCCCACCGCATGCAGAAATTACACATGTGGACTTTAAGGAACACCCTGTTGGACAGATCTCCCAGCGGATAGAACTCAGTCTAGGAGAACCGTTGCCTAACATCTACCAGGAGCAATACGCAGGTCCGCACCAGACACTCGACTTCTACAGCTTGCAAAAGTCAGGAGTCAGATGGTCATCTGGACCAGGCCCAATGATAAATTTGAGGCCCAAAATGGACCATAGTTTGACAAATGTTGATTCAGCTCTTCTTCTCTTCTGTTTAGAAAATCAATATATTTGAATAATTTTGTTTCTCAGCTAAAGCAATTTCTCTTCTAAACTTTTGACCCATATAGTAAATTAGGACTAACCAAGGTCTTGGATGTAGATCTCCTTGGCACCCTGGTGGAGGAAATGAAAGGGTCTGTTGTAGATAATGTGGATTTCTTTTCCTTCCTGGAGGTGGTTGGTGAAGTGCTTTTTGTGGAATGTGTGGACCTCCTTGGCTCTGTGGAGGTGGACCATAAATGGCTTGTTGTAGAATGTGTGGACCTCCTTGGCTCTGTGGAGGTGGAGAATAAAGGGCTTGTTGTAGAATGTGTGGACCTCCTTGACTCTGTGGAGGTGGAGAATAAAGGGCTTGTTTTAGAATGAGTGGACTTCCTTGGCTCTGTGGAGGTGGACCATAATTGGCTTGATGTGGAATTTTTAGAAGCTGTAGGTCCCCTTGGCTCACTGGAGGTGGGTGACAAAGGACTTGTTGAAAAAGTTGTAGACTGCAATGAGGAATCTTTATCATTGTTACTGAAGTTTTGCCGAGGGGAAGTGTCCTTATTGCCAATACGTAACGAGACATGTGAACTGTGAAATGAATGCTCAGGGAGCAGGTTAAGGGGAGCAGGCTTTGTATTTTCCTGATATGTGTGACTCTGATTAGTCAGTGCCTGTACAGACTCTGTGGTAGAACCGTTCGATGGGTGTACGTTGGAGCGTCTTGTAAACTGTGTCCCTCCAGAAGACAAACGTGGCGATAGCTGCGTCTCTGCTGGTTGCCTGGATAAACGACTTGCCAGAGTAGTGGACCTTGGCATGGTGGAAGATGAATCTGCAAATGTTTGACCATAGGAATTGGTGATAGTTTTGCTTGGTGATTCTCTGATGGTGGACTTAACTGTTATCTTCAGATTTGTAGGTTCTTGGCTCCTTCTGGATTGGTCTTTCGGCTGTGATCGATCACGTTCTAGGTTATTTGAAAACCTGTGCCCAAAAGGATAAAGATCATCAACCCATACAGATATGACAATTCCATTCTCCAGCTACTTATAATTTAGTCTTCTGCCAGCAGCAAGATATCAGCGGCTTGCAATGTATTGATAAAAAATGCCCAGCTCATAGACTGAGCTGTCAGGCTCAGACAGTCAGCACATGCACAGAGCATTCCCTGTCTACCCTCCACACTTTTGCCTCCTGTCTACTTGCTATGAGACCCAGAGTATTTCTTCTTCCACCCCTGACTCCAACTTATTGGACTTTGTGCTGTTTTCATGTGTTCTGTCCTATTACTACTTTTTCTGTATTGATTTCTGGATGTTACCAATGCTCTCAAAGGGACGGATCCGGGAGACCACCGCCACTGTGGCCATAACTCCACCGCAGCTGCAGCAGATTGTGTACACAGGGCTTTGCCTTAAATGCTATGCACTGGCTCCATGAAAAAACATATTATTTATTATCATTATTATCCTTTATTTATAAGGCGCCACAAGGTGTCTGCAGTGCCGTACAAAATACAGTACAGACACACAGGGTAGGGATGGACAGCATAGTAAATATTAAATACAATATAACTATAAAAATATCACAGAAATACAACAAAGTGAAGCAAGCACAGAACGCAAGGCAAAATGCGAGGTGTAAAAGCTTGGTAGATCAGGGAGGAGGGGATAGAGCGCAGTGAGAGGTTGAGAGGGAGCCACCAGGTGGGGATGGGGTAAAAGGGTAGCAGAGGGGGACAAGAGGGTACAAAGTAAGGGGGGAGTGGTGGTCAAAGAAACAATATTAGGATGGAGCACCCTGCTCACATGAGCTAACACACTATGTGGGAGAAAAGAACTTACATAAGAAGGGGGAAGGAAGTGGACTGCTGGTGTGAGCGGAGGAGAGGGGGAAGGAAGTGTACTGCTGGTGTAAGCGGAGGAGAGGGGAAAGGAAGAGAAGGGATAGATGAAGGATGCAGTGTGGATGTTAAGTTAAAAAGGGCTGGTGTGTAACTTTGAAGCGTAGATAGGGGATTAGAGACCCTTACTGAGTTTAGAATAACAAGATCT
Source organism: Limnodynastes dumerilii (assembly GCA_011038615.1). NCBI lineage: Eukaryota > Metazoa > Chordata > Amphibia > Anura > Limnodynastidae > Limnodynastes > Limnodynastes dumerilii. The sequence goes on along the minus strand of WWET01001273.1, from coordinate 336,304 downwards.
TTTGTAGAGGCAAACACACGGATTTCATTATGGACTCTGTATAAGGCCCTTGATGCTTTGTAGCAGAATTACAATAATCTGCTGCGCTAATTACCTGGACTCGTTTGTCTGGTGATCAGTAGGCTGATATTTCCCATCACTGTCACTGTCCTCAGAATCTGAAATTAGAGTTATGCACAAATTCATGTCTATTGTCACACATTAGTGGAGTTTTATTACATTTCTTTTTTTTAAAGAAAAATGAGGTGTTGTAACAAGAAGAAAATGATATTTACAGTTTGTGGGTCGCTGTCAATAGCACATGGGGGGTAGAACTATTTCAGAATCAGCTCCCCATGATGTTCCCGTGCTTTGTGTACTTGGAAATAGTGACCACTGACCTGACATCTGGTGCAGAATCCTGAACATATTCTTGTACCATTGCCGCGGTTGGTCCACACTCTGAAAAGACACAGACAAAATCAGTCTATAGAAAGGTGACAGCAGCAAAGCCCCTTTCTCTGTCACACAGCACGTGCAAACACTCAGCAAGGCTTCTACTAAAATTAGTTAGGGGTGGAATTAATAACTTCACTGTCAGACTGGCCCCACTTTGATGGCCAGGGATTACATGCCAAAAAGTTTGAACCTATTTTTTAGGTTCCCCTTGCAAGCAGTGGAATCACATTTTGTGAGTGCACCTGTGTACACACCGCACGTCCAGTACGGATCTGGATACTGACGTATCTGCATACTCCTGATTCACACTTCCATACAGCATGGTAGGTGGGAGCTATTATACTTCTGTGCCATCCCCATTTTAGGACGACTCAGAAAATTTCAGACAGGGTCCACGGTGAGCCAGTGCGAGGGATTAGTTCCCTCAGCACACCTGGAAGGCTGGATACAGATAGCTGCCGCTCTGAGACCAGCAGGCCGACCTCCACTCTGGGGCTTCCCAGACCATCACTCATTTTGGGTGGTCCTGGCAGCTGTATACCATGCTGGTTCTGGGGGTTGTATAGCATGCTGGTTCTGGGGGTTGTATAGTCTGCTGGTTCTGGGGGTTGTATAGAATGCTGGTTATGGGGGATGTATAGCATGCTCCATTTTAGGACGACTCAGAAAATTTCAGACAGGGTCCACGGATCCCAAGTGAGCCAGTGCGAGGGATTAGTTCCCTCAGCACACCTGGAAGGCTGGATACAGATAGCTGCCGCTCTGAGACCAGCAGGCCGACCTCCACTCTGGGGCTTCCCAGACCATCACTCATTTTGGGTGGTCCTGGCAGCTGTATACCATGCTGGTTCTGGGGGTTGTATAGCATGCTGGTTCTGGGGGTTGTATAGTCTGCTGGTTCGGGGGGTTGTATAGAATGCTGGTTATGGGGGATGTATAGCATGCTGGTTCTGGGGGCTGTATAGTATGCTGGTTCTGGGGGCTGTATAGTATGCTGGTACTGGGTGCTGTATAGTATGCTGGTGCTGGGGGTTGTATAGTCTGCTGGTTCTGGGGGATGTATGATATGCTGGTACTGGGGGATGTATAGCATGCTGGTGCTGGTGGTTGTATAGTATGCTGGTGCTGGGGGATGTATAGCATGCTGGTGCTGGGGGATGTATAGCATGCTGGTGCTGGGGGTTTTATAGTATGCTGGTACTGAGGGATGTATAGCATGCTGGTTCTGGGGGATGTATAGTATGCTGGTGCTGGGGGTTTTATAGCATGCTGGCTCTTGGGGTTTTATAGCATTCTGGTTCTGGGGGTTGCATAGAAAGCTGGTTCTGGGGGTTGTATAATATGCTGATTCTGGGGACCATATAGTACACTTGCAATGAGGGCTGTATATATAGCATGCTGGTTGGTCTTAGGTACATACAGTTTTTTGGTCCTAGAGGCTGTATAGTATACTCGCATCAATATGAATACATGAAATTATGTATATATATATCTATAAATGTAAAATATCTCTTTTACAGACTCACAGATCTGGAAGCAAATGGCATGCCATCTTCATCTGTGGGTCCAATGCCATCATAGCGAATCCAACGCCTCTCTGTTTGTGGGCTTAGACTGTCCAATGTGTCGTCATCAGTTAATACCAATGTGGCTTTGTAAAATGTACCATTCTCAGCATTGTGCACCTGACAGTGAAAGTAATGGGAGAGAATACAAAGAGATTACTTTCCTCTGGGAATGAGCACTGTATGTACACCCTCCTCAGGGCTGTCTTCAGTGATTACATAAATTATAAGGCGGATTTCATTGCCTCTGGTTGCAAAAATATCGCAACCATAAAAGCATTATATTTTTCCACATTAAAACATTTAAATTAGGTTAATATTTGGTGAAATATTCTATTTAGTTATCTAGCATTAGCATAAAATATGATGCCATGTGGAAACATAAATATATACTGCATCTTCTTACTGTGTCTTCATGGTGATCCTGCTGTGAGGGTCCCTGAGTATTCTTTCTCTGTAGGTGACGGGGTATGAAGTCATCCAGGGAAAAAGGGAGGTCTTCTATCCCTTGCAGCGCCATCTGCTGGGAGTGTTATTACACACACATCAATATCCCACTGTCACACACCTGCCCCCTCTACATGGTTATAGCTCACCTCTTACACAGATCTCACTCTGTTGTCATCTAGGAATCGTCTGCCACATAAGATAAAACAGCCTCAACTCAGTGGGACCAGCCTGAATGACTGGCAATTAATCACCCCTTACAAATGCACTCACACAAGTTACACAGCATTTCACTGTACGTCACAGTGGCACAAGACCAGCAGTCTCCTGTCACCCACACACACACACACACACACACACGTAGGTATGTAGCACTAGTGGCTATTCTTCAAAGGGAAAGTAAGAACACACCCAGCACTATACAGCTGATACACACCCCTGCTGCTTTTCCATAACACACACAGTCCCATTTGTGACACACACCCACTCACCCTCTGAACTCTGCCCTCAGAACCCAGATAAATGTTTAACAGCAGCAAAGAGAGAGTGAGTGAGAGATAGAGAGAGATACCTGATGGCCTGTATGTACATAGGGCGGTTAGACAGAGGCAGATGTCACATGCAGGATGTGGATGCAGAGGCAGAAGTATATGGAGAGAAGCATATTCCATGCAGAGAAATGGACAGGGTGACAGTAGAGATGTGAATGTATTAGGAGGAGGAATGACGGAGAGTGGGAGAAGGAGAATGTGACAGGGAGGAGAAGGACAGAGTGACTCAGGGAGACACGCAAAGAAACACAAGTTTAGGAAAAACTTCAGAAACTTCAGAGTGTTTCCAAAGAACAGCTCATAACACAAAGAATGATTAGAGGGAGGAGGAACTGCAGGAGAGGAATAATACAAGCGATGACAACAGAGCACTGTACAGTACAGCTCCCAAATGTCATTACCATGTGCATTGTCTCTGGTGTAAGCAGGCGCTCTCTTGCCCACATTAGATCACATCTTTGTCCAATTTAAAGAGACAGCTATGAGTTTTAACACAAACAGACCAACTCCACTGTGTAATGCTGTGCAATGGCTGCTCTGCGTGTGGTGGATGCCAAGCTACCATCTTTTCCTGGATTTATTTCTTAGTGTTATTGGAGGAAAACTATTAGAGATAAAGGGCCTGATCCAGACCTACGCCGATGTGCTGTGCTTACTAAAGCATAGCGTATCGGCGTTCACTTACCCCGACACTCCCCCTGTGCGGNGCATATGGCCCCTTCCTACCTGAAGGCTACCCTAACTTCAGCTGGCGTAAGGAAGAGGCCATACGCTCGCACAGGAGCGTATGGCCGCTTAGCCCACCCTCCCATTCTCATTTAACTAGCTCCCCCCGCCCACCTGCACTAACCTGAACGTAGGGACGTTGGAGGACGTCCCCTCCAGAGTCCCTACGGCGCTGCTATGGACGCCCGATCCACGATCTTACGCTTACGCCCGCCATCCTAGCGACGGCGGGTGTAGGTCTGGATCAGGCCCAAAGATAGTGGATGGTATTCACAGATGCATGTGTATAAAGTACACAAATATACGCACGTACGTGGCAAGGCCACACCCATGACACTCCCCTCACACGGATGGATTTTTGGTGACTTACGCGTCCATAACTCTACGTACATGCGTACATTACTAACTGCGCCCTCAAAAGCCCATTTAAATGCCTCCCCTGCACCTTTCATGTAACTTCACACATATGGAAGACAACCGCGCCCCTCCGTACGTATGTCACTAAGTGCGATTCAGAAATCTGTGCCTAATGGACTTCCGTGCCTAAATCCTACATAACTTGCATGGAAAAAGTTACTACACATGCGCCGTTACTCCGACCCTAAAAATACGCACGCAAAAACAGGCAAAATCGTATCTGTTAATCTGGTCCAGTATAACCATGGCGTTGGATAGCACCCATGTCTGTGTGTAGTAAACAGACATGCACATACTGGCATCTAGGTAGTAAGTAGTAGTAAGCTACATGAAAGAAATAGTGGAAATGTTTCCCATAGCAACCAATCAGATTTTAGCTTCCATTTTCTATTATGTAATAGGAAAGTGAGAGCTAGAATCTGATTGGTTGCTATGGGCAACATCTCCACTTTTCCTCTCCCACAGCTTAGTAAATCTGGCCCATAGCTCTCCTGACAGCTCTGCTTCCCTCATTTCCTATTATCTTCTTCACTTAGCTGGACAGTGTTCCCCAACCTCAGTCCTCAGGGACCACTAACAGTGCATGTTTTCCAGGTGTCACTGCTGGAGCACAGGTGTGTTCATTACTAACTGTCACATTGTAAAAGCTCCACAGGTGCTGCTCATTATATCACTTGTGATTCTTTAGGAAACCTAGAAAATATGGACTGTTAGTGGTCCCTGAGGACTGAGGTTGGGGAACACTGGTATAAGACGATCCTTCCCCAGCGATTGCTGCAGCAGGAAGCGTGTGCAGATCAGCGGAAGATGTAAGTAATGTTAGATCCTGGTGCTGCATCTGTCAGATTGTGACAAATAGAAATCATCATGACTGGAGATCTAACTAATATTAATAAATGGAGCACTGAAACTTCCTACGAAAAGTGTAGATGTTGCTGATAGCAACCCAGTAAGTGCTAGATATTTTTGTAGTGCATTCTAGAAAATGAAAATGTCAGCAACCAGTTAACCTACTAGCATATTTTTGGAGTGTGGGTGAAACCCAGGAAGACCCATAGAGAACATACAAGCTCCACAAAAAAAAAAGCCTTGTCGGGGAATTGAACTCATGACCTCAGCACTGTGAGGCAGAAGTGCTAAGCACTTGAGCCATCATGCTTCTCCACCAGGTTACATATTACCAAGTTGTTAGAGCTATGCGTCCCTGATACCCACCTGAATGAGTAAAATGTAAGCCATGATAGCAGTTAGGAGTAATATGTCTCCCAGCTACAGAAGGGCTGCTCTCAGAAAGACGTAGTAATGAAACCCACACCACAGGGAGAGAAGGTAGGAAAAATAAATTGGGTGGAAACTACAGAGGGATGCCAGGGCAATTACTGGAACGTGTCCCATATGAAGTTTGTATGCTGTATCTATAGAGCTTAACTCAATCTGCTTTAAAAGCATATTTCAATGCTGAGTGACGTTACAGAGTTACCAGGCCTGGTGAACCCCTGTGGCACTTCGAGTAAAACTACAAGTCCCAGAATGCTCTAAGGCAAAAGACATATATGATAGCTGGCAAGCGGGTTGGAACATGAAGGGCCAGATTTACTAAATTGCAGTTTTGGAAAAGATATGGAGATATTGCGCATAGCAACCAATCAGATTCTGACTCTCGCTTTCTTTTTACATACTAGAGGATGTCAGCTAGAATCTGGTTGGTTGCTATGGGCAACATCTCCACTTCTCCAAACCCGCAGCTTAGTAAATCTGGCCCGTAGTGTAGAGAGCCGTATATTGACCAGGCCAGTTCTATAGCTTCTACCAGGACATCTGTCATTTGACTTGAAGTATAGACAGAAAAATGCTCCCAGGCAATGCTTAGCCAGCGCTGGATGCATGGAACGAGAGGGCAAATCATTGAAATCATAATCATGAAAGAGACATTTATCTGTAAAAACATATTAGACTTTCTACACAAGTGTTACAAGTTATAACAAACTGATGCTACAGTTACACCAGGTGGAGGTTGCATTCAGAGCTCAGAGGTCCAGTTGCTCTAAAATGATTGTATGTTTACAATCAGCTCCTGGAATTCAGCAGTTCAGTAATCTGATTGTGCAACCTGCAATTTCTATGTGAGCGGGATTCTCAGCTATAGAAGTATGGCCATTTTTAGAGCCATCAGGTAAAGTTTACACACACCTTTAACAGATTAGACTTGCTGCTAGAAATCCATTAAAATGGTCTTTGCAACACTTAAACTTTCCAAGTTGTTTGAACAGAGGGCGTTTTAAGCTATTACCATGTCACAGACTTTATGTGACTGAGCTCATACTGAGTGACTTCTTATCCCATAAATCAGCTCAGAGCCATCACTTCCTCATCCTCCTGTATAATATATAGGTGTTTGCACAGTGTGGTTACAGCTAATGATGTATTAATAAACCTGTCACTTACAGAACTTCCATAGACAGGCATCCCCATTATTTATCACCCATAAAAGCATGATACAAGGTCAGTGAGGACCAGGATCTCCTGTAAATTCAGCTTTCCAATAACCTGCACCACAGGTACTGACACTCTGGATATTATATTATAAATATTATATAATAGCACCAGGGCCGTCATCATCAAATGCGGGGCCTGGGACCCAGCCGCAGGGCCCCTCCCCTAGGTGATGTCAGTGGGCCGGTGCACAGGGAAGTATTGCCCTGCGCATTGGCTAGCTACTGATTAGCTCTGAGCAGCAAGTATCTGTGGTAGGATACCGGCAATACCTGCTGCTATAGAGCTAGATAAGTATCAGCGGGCCCCCATCAGTCCCGGCAGTTTCCCCCTGATGGTGGCCCTGAATAGCACCATCATATTAGCATATCACTATATCATAGAAATATCAGGGAGATTCCTTGAAGAGCGGGTGATCTCCCTGACTCCCTTAAGTGTTTGACTCCTTTGTCTCCTTTCAGGTGTTCCAAAAACGAGACATACAAGCATTAAATTCATAGTGCCGACTAGCGGAACTGCAGGCGGGCGGACCAGTTAGGAGACATACAAGTACTAAATTCATAGTGGTGATTAGCGGAACTGCAGGCAGGCGGACCAGAAAGGAGACATACAAGCACTAAATTCATAGTGGTGATTAGCGGAACTGCAGGCAGGAGGACCAGAAAGGAGACATACAAGTACTACAATATGCCGCCTCTCTCCCCTCTTTAGTCTTATTGACAGTTTCTTGCCAGGACAGACACGGGAAATTCATGGAACGGGAATTTCCAGGGTTATAGGTGGACTTAAAACGTGGCTTTTTTTTACAGTGCAATTTGCACAGCAAAAATCCAGGTTCTAAATCCCGTGTTTTTCAAGGGTGGTGCAGTGAAAGCGGTATAATTCTGCATTCTATCCACAGACATCTTCAAGAACCAAGATGAGTTTCTACTTTGTGTTTGTTACCTTTCAGTAGGATTACATAAAACACTACAGACGAGATCTCCGAACAACAAATGGGACTGTATTGTCTTTAGGACCTGTTCCTGGACTTGTTATTTGGTATTGGTAATTAAGGCGCTGATTCAGACTTAAGAAGGAAATAAGTGCGCGCAGATTCACAAAAGTACACACCTAAGTGGCAAGTGCATTCCCATGACACCCCCTCGCTCTGATGGATTTGCAGAGTTCTGCCAGCATCGGTCTACCTTAACTCTCTGTGCATATGTTTGTGTGGAGTTTGCGAAAGTAAGAACGGAAGGGCCTGACCCCGCCCATACCGTCCAGTTTAAATACCTCCCCCCACCCACTTCTCTTACCTCAATCTTACGGAGCGTTTATTTCTTACGGATGTCATTAATGATTTCTTCTGCGTAACATCTGCCGCATGTATTCAGATAACAAAAAACGCAAACATGCGCACATGGCCTGTGTATTTTTAGGAACATTATTTATTCTGAATAGGGCCCTAAGTGTTTTTTAATACCATTGGCTCCTTTTCAATCATTTTAGTATTCATGTCACAGCTCAGCTTCTATTACTGTCCCATACAACTGGTTTTATTGTGCTGATTTCATGTGATTTGTCTTAGAGTGTCTCAGATAATAGGTTAGATAGTGAATATTATTTTGCTGCTCAGTTGTGTTTATTTGGTGAATTCATCCAGTTGCATGTTCTTTAAGGACCAACAGTCTTTGTCTCTATTCCTGATAAAAGTTTCTGTTTGTTAATTTATTTCATAGGGAAAGTAGCCACCATTTACACCCCTTTATTGTTCTTGGATGTATTGTCACATAGACCCCTTTCTGCTATCATCAACTATCAGGGCCGGATTAAGATTTGCGAGTGTAGATATATAGCTCTATAGATAGAGAGATCTATATTTACACACACACACAGATAGATAAAGCTACACACACACAAACACTTAAGCTGGCTGACGATTTTCCCTTGGGAAAGGTCCCGACTATCGGCACCATACACAGCAGAGGCTGGGGGCGATAATCTCTGCTGGAGAGACTGCTGCAGTCTCTCTCTGATTGGCTGGGTCTCATGTCAATCTTGACAGGAGACCCATGCAGCCAGCTTATTGGTTGGCTGCAAAAAAATTATGAATAGGGAAAAACTCACCCTGACAGGTTGCTATGCTGTGCCTCCCTCTGTGTGTGTATGCAGCCTGTCAGTGTGTGAGAGGGCAGAGCGCTGCAGTACACCTGGCACCTCCAAAAATCACAGCTAGGGAACATTTTTGGAGCGTTTTATTGGCATTTTTTAAAAAAATCTTTCCCACAAACGAGTGATATTTGGCCCAATCAAATGAAAATAATTCAAATAAATTCACTATTTTGTACTGTTTTAGGGCCTTCACATTCCGACTAAAGTGCTTGCACTATTAAAAAAAAATGACATCTTATTGTTGCGCAATGTATTTGGTCACGTAGCTGCATTGAGCTTGGCTCCTTTGAGCCAGTTCACTATGGGCCAGTTTACTAAGCTGCGGGTTTGGAAAAATTGAGATGTTGCCCATAGCAACCAATCAGATTTTAGCTCTCACTTTCCTATTACATACTAGCGAATGTCAGCTAGACTCTTATTGATTGCTATGGGCAACATCTCCAC
>WWET01001273.1:279693-302548 GCA_011038615.1 Limnodynastes dumerilii | reverse complement strand
ACACACACACACACACACACACACATATATATATATATACACACACACACACATACACACATACACACACACCATCATAAGTTATATTTCGACCACCAGGACCCTGCCTTAACATTTACGCAACAGCAACACAGAAAATGGTGCCGGTTCATAAACAAGGATCATATGTAAAGGCTTAGCCAACCCTTATTGTACAATTTAATACCTCCCCCTTCCACCATGCAGAAAAGCTTTAAGTATGCCGCCCGTCTCGCTGCCGGGACAATTTTCAGCATGGAAGTATGGATCTTGAGGCTCCAGGTCCTTGCTGGAAGTCGGTAAAGTGCACATGCGCCCATTACCCATAACCTAATCGTTTTCTGCTCCTCTGTTATTAAGTAAGTGGCGTCAGTTAAGTTATATATGTTGTCATGCAGGAGGTGAAGCGAGTTGGCACCAGTGTTGGCTTAGTTGGGTGCAGCCATAGATTTGTACTGAAAAGATGCGGTGTCCTAAGTTATGCAAGATGAGTGAAGTCACCTGAGCACAGAGAAGACCCGCGCCATCTTCCCAATCGCTCGAATCTTGTTACGAATAATCTCTTTACGTACAGAAGCGCCACCTTAAGGGAAAAGAAAGGCAGGCAATGAACAAGGCAAAACAACAGAAAACAAGCAGATACGTGAAATAGGAAAATATTAACTGCATAAAAGTCACATTCATATTTCAATAACTGCATTTATGTAACAGACCCTCGCTACACAGGTGCTCAGGAACAACCATTTGCAGGTGTGATAGGAGCATGCATGTGAGAAACAATAAAAAGTACTAAAATCCCATTAGGACCAAGGCCTTTTAAAATTTTCAGCTTCTTTTCCCCCCAAAATCATTGCTTATTTATGCCTTAAAGTTCTGCTCTGCCCAAAAATAACTGACCTCCCTTAACAACATCTGTAACTATGGAAACAAAAATGGACTGTACTGATGGTTTCATGTTGCTAAGGAAGGTTAGTTATTCACAACCTCATTTTTTATTTCCTTTACAGATTTAAGGAGCTGTGTTACGTCGGCTATTATTTTACCTAATAAACTTAAAGGTTGGGATTCATTTAGAAGTAACCTTAGATGTATCCTTACATAAAAGAAACCGTGTCCATTTTAACTTACTAGAATGTTCTATAAATCTATTTTTCCCACATAAAATGCTCCATGCATCATATAAATATCTTGTCTGAACAGCTACATTTAGGAAGAGACGCCCCAGTCTGTCCCTCTCCCAATATCAGACCAGGCATGGCATTCACGCCAAGTGTACTTAAAGGAAGAATGGGCATCAATCACTACATTTGTTCTGCGGTGTGTGAAATATGAGAGAAAAGGTTATGGGACTGGTGAGTTATGTGTTATATCACAACATGGAGCTGTAAAGCGGGAATAATAAGACAAGAAGAAAGGTACATAATAAGAAGCACTCACTTTCCAATGTGTCCTCTCCGTCTGTAATCAACTCGTCGTCTGAGCAAATACTGAGAATATTCACCAACATCTCGGTAACTAGGGAGAGCAAGATCATCATAACATATTATATATACATACATATATACATATATACACATATATATATATATACACACATATACACATACACACATTATATATTAAAATGTATTTACATGTCTTTATATTGCAGCATCATATTACATAGAGCACACAGACATGGGTTAATTTTATTCAGTAGACAATTGACCTACTAACATATGTAGACATGGGGAAAGTATATATACCTGGTGTATGAATGCAGCGTAGTTAAATAATCTATGTATCAGGTGAGTCTGTAATTGGATAGTGATATCACAGCGCAGACCTACGCTCATGAAACACTCATGTGCGTAGCGTATTTACGCCAGTGTACCTGGTTGTAACCGCAGGCGTCCGTAAGCTCATTGCGTAGTTACGACGCTTAGCATGCCCATACTGTATGATTTAAATGCCTCACTCCACCCTCGGTGCGCAATTACGGATTTCGAATGGCAGGCACGCCCCCTCAACCGTAGTTACAAAGCTGTTACGCTCAAGGCCCAGAATTACTGAGCGTAACATCTTCCCCGCGCATGCGCAGTCAGTACAAATACCCGTTTTTATGCTTACGCCCGTTGTAAAAACGCACCAGAGCGTAGGTGTGTGAGTACACTATGATGTCAGAGTGAGTGCAGTGACACAGGTATATATAGCAGGTTAGTGTGTGTATAGGTGGTGATGTCACAGAATGAGTGTAGAGACAGCCTATGTAGCAGATTAGTGAATGATTGGATGGTGATGTCACAATCGATGTAGCAGGGGAGTGTGTGATTGGATGGTGATGTCACAATCTATGTAGCAGGGGAGTGTGTGATTGGATGGTGATGTCACGCAATGCATATATAATGTGCGGCTTGAGTTCATGATAAAGGTTGTATTACATATATAGTAAAACACATTTTTTTTACCTTTCTCCCCTACAAAGGGAAGTGACCAAGTGAACACATCCATGAAGTTTGGCAGCCAGTAAGGGTGTGGAGAGCAATTAAACTGACGAATATTCATCACGTTATTTTCATATTTCAGCACTGCGGCTGTAAGGAAACAAGAAGGAACAATTAGAGGCAGTTTCACACACAGCGCAGACGTCTGCAGCACCAGACTCCCACACACTCAATCAGCTGTGGTGGATGCTTCCCACACAGACATGTACTGGCAGTACCAGATTTATACACATATAAAGAATTACATTCCCATATATACAGTACAGGCCGAGGCGGCACAGACTCCTATATACACAGTATAGACTCCTACATGCACAGCACAGAACAGAGACAACAAGCCTCTTACATATACAGCGCACTACAGAGGCAGCACAGACTCCTATATACACAGTATAGACTCCTTTATACACAGTATAGACTCCTACATGCACAGCACAGAACAGAGACAACAAGCCTCTTACATATACAGCGCACTACAGAGGCAGCACAGACTCCTATATACACAGTACAAGGCAAAGGCAGCATAGACTCCTAAAGGCACAGTAGAGTGAGACAAGACACCGACTCCTATATACAGGATACAGAGCAGGGATAACACAGACTCCTATATACAGGATACAGAGCAGGGATAACACAGACTCCTATATACAGGATACAAAGCAGGGATAACACAGACTCCTGTATACACAGTACAGATAGTGGAAGCTCAGTCTCCAGCATACACAATACAGTGAGAGGCTTAATACTTAATACTTAAGTACTGCAATAGACAGAACTATGCATCTACTCACACACTGTGTAAAGACACCACAAAGGCTGAACATGTAATCCACCACAAGAGAGAGGTCTCTCTAACCTTTGTTATTGTATACATCAAGGTAATTTGGTGCAGAAAAAATGGTGATGAGGGAGGGGAAACCGGTCGTCTGACTCTTCCGGTACATTCGGTACCTACAGGTTGCATGAAAGACAAACAGAATAACAAAAAATGCAATACTGGATTATCATCATGTAACTCCACATCATCATTTCCCTCCACCTGTAAAACTTCCCCATTAATCGCTCCTCTTATACGTTCACCCCTATTTATGCATCCTCATCCAGACATCCAGCTACAATGACTGTCATTACCCAGCATCCTGTGCTTCATGGGCTCGAATCACTGACAGCAGGTTGTTGCTCTGCAGGAACTCACAGACAGCAGGATAGCTGAAATATAGAAGCACTGTGCTTGTAAAGGGTACAGGAATGCACACAGCACACAGTGTATAGGCTGACCATCAGGACCGTTACCTGTAGAAATAGGAGCATCCGCGCACTGTGTTGTGGGTGAAGTGTTCCAACGTCTTTTCATTGCCATAGTCCTCAGCAGGGTCCGACCACAGCAAGTCACACATGGGGCCGAATGCTGGCGGTTCCTTGAATCTGTCTAACTGATGAGACAGAGAACAGGAGAAAATGAAAATTAGAGACACAAAGGCTTCTGTGACCCTGTCCAAGGACGAACGCGTTAAATATTCTGTCCACACTTATTATTTAGGACAGTCTTAGTATTAGATATGTTCCATTCAGCCAATAGCTTTCTGTGAATGGAAATCTCACCTTTCTGATGTCGTCCAGGCAAGTGATTTCTGGCGAGAGGCCTCCGTGCACGCACAGGAACTGCTGGTTAAGCAGAGCTGCTAGCGGGAGACAGTCAAAGGCTTCCATGCAGGAGTCATAGACTCGCTCGGAATACTTAATTTTACCTGTAGGTGCAAAACAGGAGATGACAGCATTAGATGCCGGCGTTAGAGCGCAGAGGTGTTATGGGCAGAATTCCCTTGGTTTATGCATCTTCCAGATCCTCATCTTGGACCTGATTCAGAGATCGAAAATAAAAGAGGAAAGTTACTCCTGGACAAAACCATTCTTTGCATGCAGGGATATATCTCTGAATCAGGTCCCTTGTCTATGGGACGCTCTTAGCATCTATTGTATTAAAATACACTATGTCGTGTAGGAAATGACCCTAAACCTACCCACAGCCTAAGCCTAAGACTACCCTTCCATGACCCTAACCCTCCCTTCCCCACAGCCTAAGCCTAGGATTCGCCTTCCATGACCCTAACCCTCTCTTCCCTAGAGCCTAACCCTAAAAGTCCCTGGAGAGGTTACTCACCTCTCTGGTGGGGTCTGCAGCGGGGTCCGAAAATGAGTGGGCAAATATGCCAATCGGCACACTTACCCATTTCGATTTATAATAAAATAAATAATCGGAGAATGCTGCCTTTTCTAAAATCAGTTTTCAGCTGTCTCTATTTCTAACAGACAGCATTCGAGGTGGGGACTCCCACTGCAATATGGGTCGATAACCCCCTACAGAGATCACATAGACTGTATTCCACACTGCTCTGTAGAATACACCCTGTACAGAGGTCACACATATACTGTAGCATAGACTGCTCTGTAGAATACACCCTGTACAGAGGTCACACATATACTGTAGTATAGACTCCTCAGTAGAATACACCCTGTATAGAAATCATACACAGACTGTAGTATAGACTGCTCTGTAGAATACACCCTGTATAGAGATCACACATAGACTGTAGCATAGACTGCTCTGTAGAATACACCCTGTATAGAGATCACACATAGACTGTAGCATAGACTGCTCTGTAGAATACACCCTGTATAGAGATCACACATAGACTGTAGCATAGACTGCTCTGTAGAATACACCCTGTATAGAGATCACACATAGACTGTAGCATAGACTGCTCTGTAGAATACACCCTGTATAGAGATCACACATAGACTGTAGCATAGACTGCTCTGTAGAATACACCCTGTATAGAGATCACACATAGACTGTAGCATAGACTGCTCTGTAGAATACACCCTGTATAGAGATCACACATAGACTGTAGCATAGACTGCTCTGTAGAATACACCCTGTATAGAGATCACACATAGACTGTAGCATAGACTGCTCTGTAGAATACACCCTGTATAGAGATCACACATAGACTGTAGCATAGACTGCTCTGTAGAATACACCCTGTATAGAGATCACACATAGACTGTAGCATAGACTGCTCTGTAGAATACACCCTGTATAGAGATCACACATAGACTGTAGCATAGACTGCTCTGTAGAATACACCCTGTATAGAGATCACACATAGACTGTAGCATAGACTGCTCTGTAGAATACACCCTGTATAGAGATCACACATAGACTGTAGCATAGACTGCTCTGTAGAATACACCCTGTATAGAGATCACACATAGACTGTAGCATAGACTGCTCTGTAGAATACACCCTGTACAGAGATCACACATAGACTGTAGCATAGACTGCTCTGTAGAATACACCCTGTACAGAGGTCACACATAGACTGTAGCATAGACTGCTCTGTAGAATACACCCTGTACAGAGGTCACATAGACTGTAGTATAGACTGCTCTGTAGAATACACCCTGTACAGAGGTCACACATAGACTGTAGCATAGACTGCTCTGTAGAATACACCCTGTATAGAGATTACACCCAGACTGTAGCATAGACTGCTCTGTAGAATACACCCTGTACAGAGGTCACATATACTGTAGCATAGACTGCTCTGTAGAATACACCCTGTACAGAGGTCACATAGACTGTAGTATAGACTGCTCTGTAGAATACACCCTGTACAGAGGTCACATAGACTGTAGTATAGACTGCTCTGTAGAATACACCCTGTACAGAGGTCACATAGACTGTAGTGGAACAGGGTTTTGGGGTGAATTATTTTCAGACTCCACAGGTAAAGGACGCACTACAGGAGATGAATAAACACTTCACATGGTAAAATAAACATGTCTACAGCAGACAATATACAACACGATGTGTATAATAGATCAATAACTGCAGAAGGCTACAAAAGCCCAGAACAAATGGCTCCCCCTCTAGTGTCATCATGCATAGTTTTTTATGTCCTGCTTGCCTTCCTCCCTAAATGTCCCTATTGTCACATGGCGTGACATCTTACATGGAGGTAAAATGATACCACTCACAAAAGAGCATTATAAACAAATGCACATAGTACAAATACCCCCCAAACCCTCATACAGGCCTATTTGGACAAAAAATAAATATTGTTGGCCATACAGAATCTTTCCTGGGTTTGTAATCCTTTCACACTTCCCCAGAGTGCTACATCTCCAATCATTACAGGACAATTATATTTCTCTATGTGGGATTCTCATTTTACCTTCCAGAAAGCTCTCAAGCAGGTCATATCCACTACATTGACAACTTAGGTGTCATTGCATCTGGTTTAGATTTTAATAAAAACAAAACCCAAAAGGACCTTGTATAGAGTGTTCCCCTTAATGTGACTGACCTCTATACTGAAGTATCCTCGGTCCACATAATCACCCAAGAAGAGGTAGCGGGTGGTGTGAGGAGAGCCTCCAACCTCAAACAACTTCATGAGATCAAAGAACTGTCCGTGAATGTCCCCACACACTGCAACAAAAGAAACAATCGAGAATGATGAAAATGGTTTAACGTTACCCAAAGCAATCAGGCTGCCATTTTCTAGTGCAGTTTAAGGAGTGAAGATGTGATTGGTTGGTATAGGCAATGCTGCTTCCAATAACTAATTACATATAAGAATTGTCCAACAATGGCCTAGAATTATCTAAATACTCTCTTTTAAGTAAAATTGTCTAAAAATATAACTGTACCAATAATTAGTAGTGGGTTACCATGCCTCACCTGTGATGGGGGCTTCCACCTCCAGCATTGTCTTTTCATGTCGCAAAATGGCGGCTCCTTCCCGGATAATGCGCAAAGCCACCTCTTCCTCCAACCTTCCCTCCTTGACTAGGTGGTTCTTCAGAGTTTCTAGCTGTGGACGGCCCTCCACAAACACCTCATTCATAGACAGACGCCGCGTCGGAGGGAAAGGGACGGCTGCAAGATAGACATAGCGACAGCGTGGGTGGGAGAAGGGAATGCAAAAATACATTATTCTTATAAAACAACGCTACTATGATCCCATACATAAGTCAGTATGCCGAATAAGATAGCTCTATAAACTTTACTTGCAACAGCAAACATTTGAATGCTAACTGCAGTGTTGTAACAAGGTAGAGTCGGTCATAAATATCCCTGTTTATTTAGAAGAATATTTTTGTTATCAATATTAACCATAATATGGTAATAGATCAATTTAGCAAATATAAAGAATTGTCTCTCACAGGTATAATAACTAATCACTCTCCAGGGGCCAGATTTACTAAGCCGCGGGTTTGGAAAAGTGGAGATGTTTCCCACAGTAACCAATCAGGTTTCAGCTGACATTCTCTAGTATGTAATACCGCGTTCAGATTGCCACTGCCTAAAAAGCCAGCTTTTAAGGCAGTGGGCAAAATTTTGAAGACTGCGCTGAAAACACCGGCTTTTTTTTTTCTTTCTTTTTTTTTTTTTTTTACAAGCCGGCAGCTATTTAAATAGCCGGCTTTTCAGCGCAGTGTGAACGGGTGAAGCCGGCTTTTAAAAAAGCCGGCAAAAACCCTTCTTTTTAGCCGGGTCTAAGACCCGGCTAAAGAGACCCGGCTTCACCGTTCACATTGCCAGAAAAAGCCGGGGTTTTCATGAAAGCCGGCAATTTCATGAAAACCCCGGCTTTTTCATGGTAATCTGAACGGGGTATTAAAAGAAAGTGAGAGCTAGAATCCGATTGGTTGCTATGGGCAACATCTTCACTTTGCCAAACCCACAGCTTAGTAAATCTGGCCCCAGATGATGCGAAAGTCTAGCCATGACTTGCTATGTGTTGGTGCATGCTGGGAGTTGTTATCATTGTCACCATTGAGTTATGACAACACTGCATCCAGATGCATCTAACTTTATTACATATTTTTTATTATAAGTTTCATTTTTTCATATGCCATTCTCTACCCAACATATTTTATTAAATATTCCCTCTGCCATCCCTCATGGTTAAATTACAAATGCTCTTCGATTCAGTAACACCCAATAACCCTTCCCAGTGGATCCACATATGACGGGTTGAGAACCTCTGCCTTAGTCTAAGGAGACCATGTTTCATGTTTGAAGTCATTATCTTTGTAGGGTGCAGAGAAATGGAGTGGCTTAGGTGTCCATGTGTGCTGGCCAGAACGAGGCACAGGGAAGAAGAGGCATGATGGCAAAACAAATTTCCAATTTATTGAAAACTGAAGAAACTAAACTGGGATGATCACCGTTCTTTACCCCATTCCATCTGCTTTGTATTTAGCTGGGTCTTCATTTTTCCCCTACTAGGACAATGACCCAATACAAAGCTACAGATTAGAGAAACAAATGTTATATATACACCAGAGACACCACCTATTGTATAAATATAATATATACACAGGATACTGTGTTCTATATACTGATATACAGACCAGACACCTCCTATTGTATAAATATAATATATACACCAGAGACTGTGTTCTATATACTGATATACAGACCAGACACCTCCTATTGTATAAATATAATATATACACATATACAGACCAGAGACACCTCCTATTGTATAAATGTGATATATACACCAGAGACTGTGTCCTATATACTGATATACAGACCAGAGACACCTCCTATTGTATAAATGTGATATATACACCAGAGACTGTGTCCTATATACTGATATACAGACCAGAGACACCTCCTATTGTATAAATGTGATATATACACCAGAGACTGTGTCCTATATACTGATATACAGACCAGAGACACCTCCTATTGTATAAATGTGATATATACACCAGAGACTGTGTCCTATATACTGATATACAGACCAGAGACACCTCCTATTGTATAAATGTGATATATACACCAGAGACTGTGTCCTATATACTGATATACAGACCAGAGACACCTCCTATTGTATAAATGTGATATATACACCAGAGACTGTGTCCTATATACTGATATACAGACCAGAGACACCTCCTATTGTATAAATGTGATATATACACCAGAGACTGTGTCCTATATACTGATATACAGACCAGAGACACCTCCTATTGTATAAATGTGATATATACACCAGAGACTGTGTCCTATATACTGATATACAGACCAGAGACACCTCCTATTGTATAAATGTGATATATACACCAGAGACTGTGTCCTATATACTGATATACAGACCAGAGACACCTCCTATTGTATAAATGTGATATATACACCAGAGACTGTGTCCTATATACTGATATACAGACCAGAGACACCTCCTATTGTATAAATGTGATATATACACCAGAGACTGTGTCCTATATACTGATATACAGACCAGAGACACCTCCTATTGTATAAATGTGATATATACACCAGAGACTGTGTCCTATATACTGATATACAGACCAGAGACACCTCCTATTGTATAAATGTGATATATACACCAGAGACTGTGTCCTATATACTGATATACAGACCAGAGACACCTCCTATTGTATAAATGTGATATATACACCAGAGACTGTGTCCTATATACTGATATACAGACCAGAGACACCTCCTATTGTATAAATGTGATATATACACCAGAGACTGTGTCCTATATACTGATATACAGACCAGAGACACCTCCTATTGTATAAATGTGATATATACACCAGAGACTGTGTTCTATATACTGATATACAGACCAAACACCTCCTATTGTATAAATATAATATATACACAGGATACTGTGTTCTATATACTGATATACAGACCAGAGACACCTCCTATTGTATAAATGTGATATATACACCAGAGACTGTGTCCTATATACTGATACACAGACCAGGGAAACCTTCTATTTATGTACTATATATGATTGCATGAATAAAATCTATATTAGAAGACTCTACTTTTTTCAAAGTTAATATTTCAGGGGAAAAAATGATTAGTCTCCTAAATGCAGATTAAGAGACAGTCACTATGATCTTTATGCCTTTGAACAAATAGGTATAATATAACAATGTGTATTTTAATCTATGACCTTAAACAATAGTACTATTGTTTTAACCAGAGATTTTGATTTAATTAGACAGGGAAACAATCCAAAACATAGGCAGAAAGTAACAATAAATCACAGTTGCACACACATAACTCAGACAAAGACACACACACACACACACACACACACACACACACACACACACAGTGCCCGTTGGTGCTGAGGAACAGAGTATTCCCAAATATAGGGTCTGTCTGTGCAGTTTCTGTGGCAATGCCAAGGGGCTGTCAGTGTGTGAGGAGCAGGGTGCTAATTACATGGCAGGGAGAGAATCAGCCCCCACAAGACATGGCTGCCCGCACTGCACAAGTGTATGTGTGTGGGATAGAGAAGTGTACATCCCAGATAAACACAGGAACATGCATTGTAACCCTTTCATGGCAAACCCAGCCATAACAGCTCCGAGTACACACACTGTGCTCACAATAGCTGTACCAGATGTCTCATCTTACCCTGTAGCACACTGAGCCAGATTGCTGAAGTCAGCTGTAGGGTTTAGCAATAACTAGAACAATATTTATCTATTGAAAGTAAGACTACCCATGTTTAATGCGTTAAGCTAGCTACACACTATGCGATCTCTATGGAGACCGATAAAACGGTGTGGCCACTGGCACAGAATGTATTGTGGCCACACACTACCCGATTTTTGGAGCTTTCACCCCAACACCCTTCACCTATCCTAATAGGATTGGCCAAGTTGCTTTGAGATTGTTCAGGATTTCAAAACAATCCGGTTATCAGGAGAAAGCGTTTAAGGCATTCCAACAAATCGTTCCTGCGACACCTTATGTGATCATCGGGCGGATCAGCTGATCAACTTCCACAACAAAGAAACTATCCTAGACTGGAAAATCTATTTCCCACTGCTGCACCCCCTGTGATAGAGAGTGTGACCTACCCAGCCTGTCTGTTACCACCCAGTCTTGTATAATGATTGGTAAAATTTAAAGTACTACACAATATGATGGCGCTGTAGAAAAACCCCTATATAAACCCTATATGATGTTTGTTTAGAGCGCCGGACCTCTCTTTTATTCCTTGTAGTTACACAGTGGTCACTTTGGTCCTTGGCTGCACCTCTCCATTTATATATACACTTGCACACATTTCATATATTGAATTAGAGGTGCAGCCTTTGTGTTTTTTTGTTACTGTTGCTAGTTTCACTTTGAGAGCCTGACCCCTCCCACAAAAAGGCTGCTGCACACTGTTCAAATGGCAGGAGTGTCTTACTACAGACCTCCTGAGTACACATATAGCAGATGGATAGGGACTCGGCTACAGGAGGCTCTGGGCAGCTGAGCTTAACCCAATATAGCCATATTGTGACCTAAACCTCCTTTTTATGTATGTGCATTCACATAGTGTTATATAATGTTTGTTTGGAGCACTGAACCTCTCTTGTTCCCTGTAGTTAAACAGTGGTCACTTTGGTCTTTGGCTGCACCTCTTCATTTATATATACACTTGCACACATTTCATATATTTGATTAGAACCGCGGCCTGTGTTTTCTTGTTATGGCTATAAAAAAACTGTTAATAAATAAATTTACGGTGCTATAAAAGTTAATATTCGCTGTTACCACTAGAGTGACTCAATTTGGTAGTGAATTATACAGTGTCAACTGGACCTTTAACATGCACAATCTCTGTAAAGATAGCCAGTACGTAGGATGAACCAATTTCATTAAATTGCCACTTTACCAATGACATGACAGGGGCAATGAGTGATGTCACTAGTCACCAGTGGGCTTTGTTTTTCAGTGGTTAAGAGTTCCCTTTAATGCTAGCCACACACATAACAATGCCCCTGACTCCTGACATAATGCTCTGATAGCCAAGGACATTGTATAGTGATAACACTAGCAGATAATCAGGGCCATCGCCCTATTACCGTTTCTAATAGCCCCTAATATTTCCTCAAGGTTATAAGTTCATCGGCAAACTAGTGTATAGTGGGTGGCCAGTGTAAAACCCCTCTGTCAGTGGTCCCTAGATCCACATAAGCCTCCTGCCTAAGTGATGTCACTAGACCCTAGACCTGTGTAAGCCTCATTTTTCTTTGAGGTCACTAGACCTATGTAATCCTCAAGGCTCAGTGATGTCACCAGATGCCTGTAAGCCTTGTTCGTCAATGATGTCACTAGATTTGAGTAAGCTTAGTCCCTCAATGATGTCACTAAACCAGTGTATGCCTTGTCCCTTCATCACTAGACGTGTTTAAGTCTCGTCTCTCAGTGATGTCACTAGACCTGTGTATGCTTTGTCCCTCAGTGATGTCACTAGACCTGTGTATGCCTCGTCTCTCAGTGATGTCACTAAACCTGTGTATGCCTCGTCTCTCAGTGATGTCACTAAACCTGTGTATGCCTCGTTTCTGTGATGTCACTAGACCTGTGTATGCCTCGTCTCTGTGATGTCACTAGACCTGTGTATGCCTCGTCCCTCAGTGATGTCACCAGACCTGTGTATGCCTCGTCTCTGTGATGTCACTAGACCTGTGTATGCCTCGTCCCTCAGTGATGTCACTAGACCCGTTATGCCTCGTCCCTCAGTGATGTCGTCACAAGACCTGTGTATGCCTCGTCCCTCAGTGATGTCGTCACAAGACCTGTGTATGCCTCGTCCCTCAGTGATGTCACAAGACCTGTGTATGCCTCGTCCCTCAGTGATGTCGTCACAAGACCTGTGTATGCCTCATCCTCAGAAATGTAATTGCAATCATCAGTTAATACAGCAGAAAACAATTGCATACTGAGCTGTGACACTCCTGTAACATTGGCCTCATATATAAATGTAAATAAGTCTGTGTCATATATACACCAGAGTTATAAAGGATCTGCTGACAAGAAAGAACTCGACCCAGAGAACACACCACCTGTTCCTCAAGGTTATTAGTTAGTATGTGTAGACTGATGCTGATAATTATACACACAGATAGAGCGCACACCGGCTGAGCAGCTCTAAACTCAGCTGTACAGTGATATGGCACAGACCCCCCCTCCCTGCATGGGACACGAGTGATCCAGAGAATTAGGGCAAGTCTCTCCTGAGCACACAGAGGATTCCAGGCCCAGTGTGAGGTGTCATAATCTCTCCCAGCAACCGAGTGTTTCCTGCTCCTAATAATGGTACATAGCCATACACCTGTACCAGGAATAGGAGCACACTACAGTCCTAACCGCCTCAGAAGTCCCCATTAGGGCATAATACTGCACGTACAGTACCCTGTACACTGCCAGTCACGTAACAACAAGAGAAGACTGCTAGAATTACACAGTAAACATAACACATCCTTATCTGGTATTTCACACATGTGGTAGTTCTGCAGAAGATAACACCACAGTCTTTATGGACGCAGTTACCTTATAGCATGCATAAGCAACCTGCAGAACTCAGTGCCTTCTGAAACTACAAGTCCCAGCATGCTCCAACAGAACAGGCATAGATGATCATTGACAAAGCAAGATGGGACTTGTAGTTTTATAACCATGGAGGGGTTACAGGTTGCTTATTCCTGTCCTATACCCACTTATGTCATAAGTCAGAGGTATCGGCTGTGTTTTCTCCTCAAATGTCTGACAGTCAGACGTCTATGAATATTTTCTCCTGTAATCAGGATTTTCTCAATAACCTCTATGTGTCGCGTCCAGCAGTCTACGTCCAATGTGGTTGGAGCTCTGATGCCTGCTCGCCGTGGGACCCTCACTCTTGTGTGCTCACAAGGCTTCCAACACCAGGACTGTACCTTACAGGGTTGTCCATAAGAGCTCAAACCCTTTCACCACGCGCACCTATGGTACATAACCTGCCACTGCGGCTTCAGAGACGTGCTGGAAGACTGCAGCGTGATGTGTGTTGTCGTAGAATGCCGACAACTGCCACCCGCTAAGTGCGGAAATCATTGTGTGAGCAGGCCTCTAGACCAATCCTGGCCAACCTTGTGAATCTTTAGTCCCAGCATGTTTTAATTGCATAGGCATAGCTGACATCTGACAAAGCATGCTGGGACATGTAGTTTTAGAACACCTGGAGAGCCATAGGTTGGTAAGGCTATGATGACTATGTGGCTATCTTAATCATTAAATCCCAAACAATACAAGCACCTGCAAATGAATGTGTCTCCCCCTTAAACTTTACAATTCCTCCATTGACGCTCGAAAATTTCACTTAGCTCTTTATTTCACAAGTACACATATAGTCCAGTGATCATCTAGGACAGTGTAAGCTAAATAACCCCAATGTGTGTTTAACATGGGGTGCAAGCATTGTGCTGGACGTTATGATGCATTGCTAAGTAAACATGCAGATAGATCATCCCTGTAGATACATGTGGTTAACACATCATGACCAAGCTGAATGTTCAATGAAGCATAATGTTACACAAGCCCTGGTGCACATCCTGGAACACAAATCTTATGTCAAGAGCTTATGATAGCAGGACTGCATGTACCATTTCTGCACTGTCCCTACATAAAACGGGGTGGCTCGCAAATCTGGCTACAGTGTAAGGGCTAAACCAAGGTCCAAGTGTACAATTTAAATACCTCCCACCTGTGCAGTCAAGAAACACTTGCACAGAGGGAAACCCACACACACATTTTGGAAGTCTGGATCCGGTCCTCTGACATTAATCCAGAATCCTGAATAACAGAATTCACTTTGCAATGATATCACAGCCACAAGCTCTATTTTATTCCATATAATCCCAACCAAGACCAAATATACCCCACTGCATCTAAAAACCCAATACGGCATTTATCTAAACTGCATCTGGAGGGGTGTCTAACCCTAATCTGCCCCTTCTGATCCATTACACGGTTTTGATTTGTCATATTTTTAGAATGTTGTAATAGCCATAAAACATGAATAAATACACAATCAATGTGAGGAAACGTAAACATGGAACAAATACACCAGCTGACTTCTGCCATCGTCCTAGCGACAAATCAAAACTAAAGTAGGAAGTATGGAAGTATTCACACGGATGTAACATAGGAGATAAACGTTAGACTCATGCGTCAATCACACTGATGTTCAGATGTGTCATAAGCTACAAGTGATTAAATATATAAACACGTTTGGGGGGGAATATATATCTTTTCAGATATTTTAGATAGATATATTCTACATGTGATGATATAAACATACACACACACACACTATAAGTCATAAGCCGGGCGACATAAAGGAATGGTAAAGGGGAAGGAAGCTCTGCACTGTGTGTGATGCTATGTGCCACTATTATATACAGAAATAAAGGTTTCTGAGGTCAGAGTCACTTCTATCATTATATCATCACTATAAATATTACCAATGTCACTGACAAATTTTAAAAAGGAGGCAAAGGCAATGATGAGGCATCAACCCGCTACATACTTCACCACCCTCTTCTACACCCCCTAGGTTTACCCCATACCGATCACTCCCCTTGCAACTTCTGGGGCCACCGGAGGGGGGGAGACAAGAATCCCGTCCTCTCCCTTAGCCTGTTCCCCTGTGGTGTCTGCATCACAGGTTGGTTGGCTTTTAACTGTTCCCATGCCGCATCCGTCCCTCCAGGTGGAGGATTATATAGGGACAGAGACACTCTAAAGCTGCACCACACACCTCTGAGCAAAGCTGCTGTGTGGGGGAGGAGGGTAGGAAATCCTATTAGTGAGTCAGGTGGGGGGAGGGAGATCCATGATCAGGGATAGAGAACTTGTAGATTACCCTGTGCAGAACTGTCATCCTACAAGCACATTGTCTATATGCGCAGGGCGCCAGTGTCCTATAGAGATCAGAACTGTATTTACCACGTATTATGGGCACCTGTTACTGCAACAGAGCATGGGGAGACTTCTCTGAGCTTAGAAACTGCACTTGTCAAACACAGAGAATGAATGCAACGTCTAGATGCAGACTGTGCCCAGGACTGAAGAGTCAGTCAGTCTACAGGGCCTGTGCTTTGGATGAGCAGAGGATGACCATAATGTGCATGCTCCATGGTGACAGAGGCACATATTTGCAGAGACATGAGTGCAACAACTTCCCATCTCAGCTCTGATTCCACAGACACACTTTATATATGCATTCCCCATACCCATGAATCATATCATGTCAAAGTCCTCGGCCTTCACGGAGCCGACCCCAAACCTAAGCCATATATGTAACGTGTCTGATATATCTGGTATTTTCATGTAACCAAAGCCAAGACAAAACAATTCACAGCAAGAAAAAGGCAAACCCAGGTTACCCAAGTGCATAAATTATGCCACATAGCTACAGATACCGGACCATAAACACGCGTAACCCCAAGATGTGCTCATATTCAGTCTCTTATGTTATGCAAACGCAGACGTCTGAATTCTGGGCCGGAGTTACAGGCATATGCAGCTTTTTAGTACCCCCCTAGTACAGTCTGACGGTCATGCATTGGGCCTCAAGGCACTGGGCAGCTAAACTGAGCCTCTCTGTGAATCTTGCTCCTTGGCCTGTTTTCTGGGCAACCAAGTTGAAAAAGAAAAATCTATAAATATCAAAACTTGCCATGACAAGTGGTGTACTTCAGATCTGATCAGCCCAAATATCTTCTGGAATGAATCAATAAGCAGCAAAACATTTTTCTTTTTTAAAGTTGGTATTTACAAACTCCATTGCTTGTCAGGAACACATAGAAATCCATAGCACTTATAACTGCATTTTATTTTATTTAATGACACAAAAGTTACAAAATGGGAAGTTATATTGCTAAAGTCAGATTAGAAGCCCGACACTATCAGTAAATGCAATGTCTATCTAATGTACACACACAACCCAACAGAAATGTAACGTTCAACGTTTCAGATGTGCTAAAAAGGAACAAGGCTCTTTAACTGGAGCACATGCAGAAACAGAATGCCAATCTGTACATTATTTAAGCAGAAGAAAGAAAGCCCATAAATGAAATGTTTGGTACATTATAAGGAGAAAGTGGCCTTCGCTCTAGGTTGTAAGACAATATAACAATAAGTCATACAGTATTGGAGGAATATAGGCATCTGGAGCAAGTGCTGTTGTCAGTGACTGCCTTGTATAGCAATGTGACAACCTGTAAAAGTTTTGCAGGTGGTGATGGGTAATCCTGGTGTAGATGGGGTTGGGGTCATGAGTAGATATAGCTATACAGCTCTAGGACTGCTCCAGTATCTGAGAATGGTGTGTAGTGTATCTAAAAGATTCAGTAGATCTGATCTTATATGTGTTTAATACTAAGTAAATGGAGTAGGTGTTAAAGCTTGACAAACAGATGAACAGGTAATAATCTATCATTAGTAGCAAAGAAGTATTAACAAATATCGTTTACAATAGTATAAACAGTTCTATGTACTCAGGATTAGGTACTGTAAAATGAGTGTTACCAGAATATTACATAAATAAAAGCTAAAAGTAGTTTACTAGAGCTCTCATTAAGGCCATGTAGCAACATCCACAAGCAGGAACAGCCATGGGTCATCCTATGAAAAGCAAGAAGGAATTATACACTGGATGCCCATCGTAGTGGCACTACTAAGTGACCATTGTGGCTAAGCACAGTTGATAATGTTGGGTGCTAGGTTATAGAGGAATAGGTGAGGAATTGGTGAGGAATAGATTAGTAGTAGTGGCCATTTATACAGTCCATAAAATATAGTGGCTTTGGACAAAATAGTTGTGTTGTTATACTATAGTTGTCAAGAAGGGATGGGTGAGTCCACTGGAGCTCAGGAGGGGTGAGTGGGGCTGACATTCCATAGTTGTCAGGAAGGGTAAGTGGGGCTGACATTCCATAGTGGTCAAGAAGGGTAAGTGGGGCTGAAGTTCCATAGTGGTCAGGAAGTGTGAGTGGAGCCGACATTCCATAGTGGTCAGGAAGGGTGAGTGGAGCCGACATTCCATAGTGGTCAGGAAGGGTGAGTGGGGCTGAAGTTCCATAGTGGTCAGGAAGGGTGAGTGGAACAGACGTTCCATAGTGGTCAGGAAGGGGGAGTGGGGCTGGGATTCCATAGTGGTCAGGAAGGGGGAGTGGGGCTGGGATTCCATAGTGGTCAGGAAGGGTGAGTGGGGCTGGGATTCCATAGTGGTCAGGAAGGGTGAGTGGGGCTGGGATTCCATAGTGGTCAGGAAGGGTGAGTGGGGCTGGGATTCCATAGTGGTCAGGAAGGGTGAGTGGGGCTGGGATTCCATAGTGGTCAGGAAGGGTGAGTGGGGCTGGGATTCCATAGTGGTCAGGAAGGGTGAGTGGGGCTGGGATTCCATAGTGGTCAGGAAGGGTGAGTGGGGCTGGGATTCCATAGTGGTCAGGAAGGGTGAGTGGGGCTGGGATTCCATAGTGGTCAGGAAGGGTGAGTGGGGCTGGGATTCCATAGTGGTCAGGAAGGGTGAGTGGGGCTGGGATTCCATAGTGGTCAGTTCCATTGTGGTCAGGAAGGGTGAGTGGAGCCGACATTCCATAGTGGTCAGGAAGGGTGAGTGGGGCTGGGATTCCATAGTGGTCAGGAAGGGTGAGTGGGGCTGGGATTCCATAGTGGTCAGGATGGGTGAGTGGGGCTGGGGTTCCATAGTGGTCAGGAAGGGCGAGAGGAGGTACATGCCCACAGTGGTTGGGAAGAATTATTGGTAATGGTCCAGTGAAGGTTGGGCATCCCAGATGGTCATGCAATGTTGGTGGTGTGCAGTGTGTTTAGGGGATGGTTGGTGGCATTAGTGTTAAGTTGTGGGCATGGCTGTGGGTGGCAAGGAATAGTGGGCGCCTGTGGGTGTCAGAGAGGTCAGGTTGGCATGACATGGTACCTCTGACAGCTCGCTCTGTGCTGGACAGCTTGTTCGGGGCCCGGGGTCCTGACATGGTGCCACCTGCCCTCGGATGTCTCTTTTGGTGATTGGAGAGGTGGTGGAGATCTCGCTGGCAGTTGTCTGTCACTTCCTGGCCATGCCCAGCACGCTCTCCCCTGCACCTCTCTCCTGAGATGACAGCAGTCACAAGGCTGTCTCACTATCTGGGTCCCTGTCTAACACAGGCAACCAGTCACTGTCTCCTGCTCGGTGTCCTCACATCGCTGTCACGCCGGGCCGTCTCTACACTGCTCTGCGGACTGTCTCGCTATGTCATCCTCTCGCCAACACTCTTTGTTCTGTCGGTCTCTAATGCCCCTCTAATTCGCACGCTACCCTGTTCGTCTTCGACTGTCTCTTGCGATGCCCCGCTGTCTCTTTAGCCTGTCACTCTCTTCACGTGTCGGTCCGTCCGAGCCCCTCCTAGACTGTCTATCGCCCAGGCTGTCTCTATATTTCTCTGTCTCTGGCCGTCTCTAACACAGGAGCGCGCTACCGCCCACCTGCCGGTCTCGGGGCCGCGCACGCTGGAAACGCCTCCTCTCGTCACGGCGAAACCTGGCTGGAAACTACTACTCCCGGCATGCACCGGCGTCAGCCTCTAAGGCTGAGGCCTAGACGAAGGACAGCGGCTGATGGGAAATGTAGTCCTCTGTTATTATCGCCTGGGCACGGCGATGACTTGTAAGGTGGTTATATGATATTTATTACCTGCCCTCGCAGTGTGTTTATTGACGACAGCCAGCATGGTCAGGATTGCTGTGCTGCCTCGGGGTCACGAGTTCGATTCTTAACAGAGCTCTTTGGGGTTGGAGCTCTGTAGATATAGAGGCATGGTTCTGCATGGCAAAAAATATGAATATTGAATGAATGATGAATACTCTAGTAGCGATTATGTATCTATTTTAAATCCCTCACCACTCCAGAGCCATGTAATGGTATAACAAAGTATGGAGCACAAAAACAGAAGGACTGTGTGTGTGTACACGTGTTTTATGATAACAAACCCAAACATATAAACTACTGTACCTATTTATAATACTTACAATATTACTTTTATTAACCAGAACTTGATTTTAAATTATAGATAAATGGCAAGTATTGAATAACAATGAAACCCCCAATTATCTGACAAAACAAGTCATAGAGACAATGGGCCAGATCCAGATATAAGTATGAGTGCATATTTACACTAGCCTTTTGTGTAACTTCAACTTTTTGTATGTACTGTGCGTGCTCGCGGCTGTTAGACGTCGTAACTCTGATCGTACATACCTTCCTTGTAAATACGTACAAAGGGGCGGGTCATCCTGACGACGGCCTGAAATACGCTTTGTGGGTGGAGGGAGGCATTTAAATGATACAGTATGGGTCGGGATAGGCCGTTACATGCGACAATCCATTACGTACGAACGTACTTATGCAAGGAAAAGTTAAAGTAGGGTTTGGTACTCGTAAATTAAGTAAATTATGTGCGACTGAGGGGAGTGCATAATACTATAGCGTAAATACACTACGCGATCGTACTTAAGCTGCACTTAGGTCTGGATCTTGCCCCATGACTCTGAGCTGCAAATGACTTAATATAAGGCAAGCAATATAAGCAGTACCAGACTACAGTTCTTTGTGTGCTGGGAATAGTTGCCGGACACCTGTAAACAACAGAGTTTGTTATGTGAACTTTGCAAATTGTAGGCAACGCTGTATAGCTATAAACTTCCTCATAATGTAATCTTATTTTATGATTGGGAATATCTGACAGGATTCATTTATTTTATGGACTAAGCACTTCTCAGAAAGACAAACATGCCTTTCACACCGCAACCATCTCCAATGCAAACCTTGTATAAACACGTCTGTAAAGGCAGACAAACAAGAACATAGTTGTATGTTACTATAATGTCAACAGAGGAAAGTTAAGCTCTCAGATGATATCAAGAACAGCAGTCAATATGGAGAAAAAAAAATAACAGTTGTTTATATGGGAAGTGGTATTATCAGGAAGAGGAAGGTTTGCTTTCCAAAAACACATTGGACCAGATTCTGATCTCCGTGCGACTTACATACGCAGAGATCTGTAACACACAGATGTGCAGATGTGCACAGCCCTGGCTCTCCCCTCTTTCAGAGAAGTTTTGAACATTTACATTTCCAGAACCCTCCTTTAACTCCTCCACACCGATCTGTGCAGAACTGCTGTGCTTTCCCCCCTGACACTTACTGACATGTAGTATGCCTAAACCCACCTGTTTGGTGAGGAGCTTCTACTTCTACAGAAGTTCTTCCATACTTTAGAACTTCCGACACGCAACATCTGTTACAATGTCAAGGGGACTTAATGATCAAATATCAGAAAATACTGTACTCCCACTAAAACTACAAGTGGACCGATTATTCAGGCTTCTTTTTTTCTTATTACCATCTAGAATTCTTGCCAAAATAATGCCTATGTGCAGGCTGAGGGTCAGGTCTTATCTGTCATATTACTACAGTAGCATAGTATAGTGGCCGGTGTGTCCTGCAAATCCTTCCAGTGACCCCCAGCGTTCCACCATGAAGAAATCACTCAATCAGTCTGTGCATTTAAAGGTTTATTGTCAGAACCTGAGATGGAAGTTTCAGAACCAAAAAATGGCTGTAACGTGCTTTCTTACTGCCAGCTTCCCAGCCATTTAAAAGCCTCAATAAGTTAAATAAAAAAGATTTTGTTTCATTTAGCTTAATTTAAACAATTATCCATGAATGTACCTCTATTAATAAAATAAGTGTGGGTAAGGGATACCTGGCAGTAAAAGAGAGCACATGTCTGCTTTTGTAGCAGCAAACCCACACAAGTATTGCATCCTTACCCATGCTATCAATGCAACCTCGCATCACACTAGCAACTCATACACAGAGGACCAGTAAATGCATGTACCTCACCACAGGACAATCACAACTGTGCTATTGTGGTCAATGTATTGCATCCCATTGTGAGTCGCTCCTCTAACATCACACATACACATGCATACACAGCCTTTTAGTCCTCCTTTTCCTTTTAGTTGAATATATAATAAACACTGATTGGCTGTCACAGGAGCAGCAGTAGAGAGCTCTTGCTAGTAGCAGATAACCATCTCCCTATCAATGCATATCTTGGTCAGTTCATCAATGAGAAACCAAAGGAAAGACACAGTCAGCTAAACATAACGGAAGAGCATATGGTAGTGTAGCAATGTAGTAAAGTTCAGCATGGACCCAGCAGGAGACGCTTTAGCAGTTCAGCTGCAGTGTTTGGGGAAACTCCTTTTTATGTCCTCAGTAAAATTTGGTCCTTTGTTTTTGGAGGAATATAAACCATTTATCAATATGATAAGATAGAGTTTCTAAAAACAGTCATCAAAATACAGATTTGTCTCCATTACAGAGACTCTTTAAATAGGAGAGCAAGCAATTACTACTGGTACTTGCTGGTAGGGGCTCTAACGGAGATCACATTCAGCA
>WWET01001273.1:262884-279663 GCA_011038615.1 Limnodynastes dumerilii | reverse complement strand
GCATGATTGGGTAACAACCACTCTTGTCCAAGGTCAGACAAGTGTCTGGAGTTCCTTATATTTAGATCAGGGCCATGTTCTTAGCCATGAGGAATTTTTCAGGTTAGAGGGTCGATTAGCTTCTAAAAAGTTGTATGGTGTTTTGTTTTTTTTCATGATGGAGACAGCACCATCCTCATACACTGATGTCCTGTGCTATTGGTTTGAAGAATGAACATGGAAATACTCCTCTGCCTTTGGTTTGATTTCCATCAAATCCTCTCATCTACACGGAGAACACGGATGAAGGAGCTGCCAATCCCTATCCCAGCTGGATCTGGCCAGAGTATGTCGTCAGCAGCAGCATAATGGTGAAGCCGGTGAGAAGGCCAGCGTTCTGTATAAAGAAGGCAGTGAGCGGCCGGCCACCCTCCTCATCTTCTTTACTCACCTCATTCATCTCTGGGAACTGTCAGGGCAAAGAAAAGAAAGCCACGTTAATTCAGCAGAGACGCAGCAGGACCAAGAAGTACTCTAACTCAACAGCACGTATATGCTTTGCCTTAACCTGTTTAGTCTACAAGAATTCTAAATAGATCAAAAGAGCAATCTTATTAATAGATTCAAATATGCAGCTGGAGCACATTCCAATTGTTACAGCGTAATAAGCGTTTAGTCTTCTAATACATCAAAACTATTCTGATCGAATATCCTGATATTTACTATATAGCATAAAGAGCTACACACTAATGGTGGCTGATACCAGTCAGCAAAAGGTTGGTTTAAATCCTGATTCTACGGATGCAGTGGGTTCAGCAATATCCACCAATACACGTGATCGCAAAGATAACCATTCCCCTCCCATATGTGGCTTTCATAACAAGCATGTTTAAACTGTTGTACTGTGTTAACCTCAACCACCTCAGGCTATTCCACTTATCAATGACCATTTTAGTGAAGCACATTTCCTTTGAATCTACCATCTTATATGCATGCCCTTGTGTTATAGGACCTGATCCACACTTAAGAATCTTCTTAAAATAAGAACCTAAAGTCACTCATGGGCTAAACCATGCTGATTGCAGGGGAGTCATATTTCATCTGTTGCAAACAGTATTAGAGTTGAGAGGTGATATTTCCCAGCCCAAGTCTAAATAACAGTGTAATAGTAAAGCTGGTCAGTATCTGTTTTCAGTAAGCAATTCCAAGTTCTATTCTTGCAAGCAAAGAATACAATTAACATGATTCCCCCCGAAAACAACATGGTTTTGCCCAGGAGTAACTTTAAGTTCTTATTTTAAGAAGATTCTTAAGTGTGAATCAGGTCCATAATACTTATTTTCCTTGGAAAAATACCCCCCTCCAGTACATGGTAACACCCCATGATATATGTGAAAGCCGCTATCATGTCCTCCCTCTCCCTTCTCTGCTCCAGGCTATACATGGTTAGTTCCTCTAGCCTTTCTGGGTATGTTGTGTGACACAGGCCATGCACCATTTTATTGCTTTCTTTGCACAGTCTCTAATGTATTTATGTCTCTGGACAATTCAAACACACAGAAAACGGGGATAAATTCTTGCTGCCACCACCTTTATACTCAAAAATACTGCTTGATAATGCCTTACAATTACACAGTCATGTTCCATAAAACATAGGGACCTGCTTATACCCCATCTGCACTACAAATAAAGGTGTAAATCACTACCTTGTTCCACCACTAAATTATACAAATTTATATTTTAACCTGTGTACAAAACCCTCCACTGTCTCTCTAGATCTCCCCCCCCAAATCTGCTTTACATATGCTTTCCTTTTATTTCTTCACACTTTACTACACTATAGACTTTCTATGGAACCATTACATTGTGGCACCAGAGGCTGTTAACACTCCCACAAAGCTTATAATACCAATCACAGCCTATTAAGCTTAATAAAAGTTGTGTAACTAAAAACATATTTGCAATTCCACCTTCAGAAGGGATTGCTCTGTAAGTTACTTAAATCAATATTTAGTAAGCCAAAGCTTAAGGGATCCTAGCTGTAATAAGTATTTGTTTGTATCCCAAACTAAATTCTGTATTTATAAGAATCATCGTTATATTGGGTGTAGAATGCGATGTCACGAACGCTGGCGGTTAACCTTTCAGAGGAGAGAGGTGGGACAAAGTGGGTGGAAGCGGGAAGGTAAGGAAATCATTTATTTTTTAGAACTGATTTTGGCAATAGTATGTAAGCTGTATGATTGCTGAATTAGTTATTGTTGCAGAAGCGACTGGAATTATTTAATTTCCCACCCTTCATACACTCTCCATATTTCCAAAAATGACTTAGAAGACAAGTCAGATGTTAATACAATTGCCCAAAAGAACAATGATGCAGAATATTTAAACATGTGAATTTTAAAAATAAAATCAATACAACTTAAAAAAAAAAATTAAAAATAAAAATGAAATAAATCAGTTTTAGAAACTAATTTCTCTGCCCATTTTTACCTAACTGAATAACCTGCAAGTTTTTGGTTTTATTTATACATGCCACTTTGTTACAATAGGATGTCACACATTTAGATGCTGCTATTTCTTGTGGCATCACCTATCTTGCATGACATGGTGGCCAAGCTGACAGTAAAGGAGTTAATTGCTGGTTACTGCTTGTTACTACTCACCATGTCAGCAAGCGCGATGTACAGGAACATTCCTCCTGCTAAGCCGAAGATCCAATTAGAACTGAAGTGACTAGCAGCAAGGATCCCAAAAGCCAAGCCGAGGTAGCAGCAGCATGCAGACAGGAAGTTAAAGAACAGAGCCTGAGGAATGCTCATTCCAGCATTTAGCAGAATGACAAAGTCACCTGCAAAATAACATAACATAACATAAAAGGCCAATGTCAATAATCCATGTTAACACCAGAGAACACAACACGGCAAATATCATGCTTTTGGAAAACATTTTTTACGGACAGGTTACAGATCTTATAGGTTATCACACATATGACCCACCTATGGGTGGCTGTTCAGTACGATGTGCTAAGTTTTGAAACCTTGTTTTCCTGCAAACATATCGCGACTGCAGGGATTTCTATGCAGCTTGAATTGAGACACTGCAAGCAAACAGGTTGCAAATGCTACAGGTAAGATTATCCCTTAATCCTCACCCTAACACTCCATGTCCAAAGCCTAAGCCTAACCTCCACCAGCCAGCTAGCATGACCCCGCAGCAAACTGACTGGGAACGGGTACTTATTCAAAATAGGGCCATTAGCTATAGTACCTATTCACTCAGAAAGCGGCTGATTTTAACACACACATAGCCACCATTCAGCTGTCAGCTGTATTCGTGTTGAAAATAGGCCAAAAAAACAATTCTCTTACGTTATAAATAAATATATCGGACCAAAAAAAGTCAGATAACTTACTTGTTTCAATACTAACAAAAGTAAGTAACCCTCAAATTGCAAGAGTAAAAGAAACCCTCAAATTGTTAAAGCCTCTCTAGAAAAAGAAAAAAGGAGACGTTGCCAATAGCAACCAATCAGATTATAGCAGACATTCTCTAATATGTAACAGAAAAGTGAGAGCTAGAACCTCATTGGTTTCTGAGGGCAACATCTCCACTTTTCCTTTTCCGTAGTTTAGTAAATCTAGCCCAAGGTGTCATGAAACTACAAGTCACATTATGTTCCGTCATGGCTTTTAAAATGTCCTTCGAGTCATTATCAGTCATAGCAATGCTTTAGAACATTGTGAACAACAGTGCTTCAGAGCTAGATGCACAGGTGAGAGGGACACATGCCTTTTGTTTTTGCATATTAAGTTTGTGCCCCAAATTTGCTTGTATGAGTAACAGATAAAAACAGCAGTGTTACTTAGTGACATAAAATGGACATAAAATGACATAAAATGAAGGACACATCCATACCGAGTTCATGTGGAAACTCCTCACACAAAATGGCGATTGACGTGCTAACCCCTTGGAAGACAGACACGGAGAACGAGGCACCAATAGCCAGCCCATCTATGAAGTTATGGAGCCCATCACTGAGGGTGATCATCCAGGCTAGGGTGCCGATATCAGAGTATCGGATCCCCTTCAGCCAATAACAGGAGCTCTGCTGCCCAGAAAGATCCTGTGGTACAAGTAAAGGAGATCGTAAAACAGTAATATAGAAGGAATTTTAGCTCAGATTTAGCTTCAGACACCAGTAACCAACCTGCACAGCCAGTGACCCCACCACAACTTTCTCATCACCGAGATGTTGGCGAAGGTCAGACTCGCTGCAATCTGGCGGGGGGATGATGTGATCTAGATCTCCATTTTGCAGCTTTTCCGTCACCCCTTCTTCAGCATCACGTTTATTGGCGCCTGAGGTGTAGTGACTGTGACCATGCTGGGGAAGGACATTAAAGAAAGTTATAATCGATAAACTTAACAGGGAACCGTGAAGGAGCTTAGGGAATGTAACATTGAAGATGTCCCTATGGATTATCTTCAGGGAGAGGCTACATTTTATGTGGCTGACACAGCAACTGAATACCCCAAAAATTGTTACATAGAGAATGATCCTCTTCACTGGCCTGATCCAGATTTAAAAGGAAATTCTGTATGTAGCCTCCGTAACAGAGTCTAACATCCAGAATTCCCTACCCACAATACTGCACGCAGGAGAACATGCACTCCCCACGCTCTCCTATGTGCGGATACTGGATCCTACCTTAACTATTACATCTATATAGCATCGTTAGGAAGAGATAAACCCAGCCCTTACTCTACTTGTATGCATGGTGGGTGGACCAGTTCCTCCTTGCAGAGACCGATTACTGAACGGAAAGCAGCATCAGACGGCTAAGCTTCGCTGCAGAAGTATAGGTATTGTGTATGCGGGTGTGGGTCACCGCTGCCAATGGCCCTTTTTTGAAAGAGGAGAAGCAATCAATCCACAGAAGAAAGAAGATGCAGCGGCGAATGGAGAGTATGAACGTAACCCCAACCCTTATTCTCCCCTTCCACTACCCTAACAGTCCCTTCCCTGCAGCCAGACACTAAGACAACCCTCCCCGCAGGCAGACCCCAAGACTACCCTCACCGCAGCCTGACCAAGACTACCCTCACCGCAGCCTGACCAAGACTACCCTCCCCGCAGCCTGACCAAGACTACCCTCCCCGCAGCCTGACCAAGACTACCCTCCCCGCAGCCTGACCAAGACTACCCTCCCCGCAGCCTGACCCCAAGACTACCCTCCCCGCAGCCTGACCCCAAGACTACCCTCCCATGGTGCAAGCGCATCTCTCTCAGAGGATGTAGTTACCGCTGCGATTATCAGATATTTGTCTCTGATATATAGCTGACAGCAGAATCACGTCTGTATTAGTGCCCATTTCATAGGAATATAGAATATTTCTATTTGGAATGGGTACTTGGAAGACCCTTTTCCCATAAGGTACCTGTTCCTAATAGCAAATTGTATTCTCCCCAATGAGCTTAGGCTGCTAGAAGGGGAAGGTTGGGGTTAGACTGCGGAGAGGGGATTGTTAAAAAAAGGGGATGGTTAGTGTTAGGCTGTGGAGAAAGGATGGTTAAGATTAGGCCGCTAGAAGGGGAAGGTTAGGGTTAGAGTGCGGAGAGGGGATAGTTAAAAGAGGGTGAAGGGTGGGGTTAGGCTGCGGAGATGGGATGGTTAAGGTAAGGCTGCTAGAAGGGAGGGTTAGGATGAGAGTAAGGTTAAAGGTTAGGGGAAAATACTCCTGTTGCCGTTGGAGTATATGGGCCTGATCCAGAGGCCCGTCGCCCGGTGGTAATACGCCGGGCGTACACGTAAGATCATCTAAAAAGATGATCTGCGCATGCGCCGGACAGATGTTGCCCGGCATAGCTGCGTAAACGCCCGATCCTGGATTGGGTGTCCGTAGCTTCAGCGTAGTAACGCTGGAGGGGGCTTCCCCCAATACTACGCGGAAGTTATGGCAGGTAGACAGGGGGAGGGAGGGTATTGAGGCTAGGAGGGCGGCGTTAACGTACTAACGCCGCCGTTCCATCGTATCAACTCTCCCTTACGCCGGCTGAAGTTAGGGTAGCCTTCAGCCGGCGTAAGGGAGAGTTAATACGTTCCTACAAGGGGGAGTGTCGGGCCAGAGCAGCGATGTTACGCTGAGCGCTACAGCAACATCATAGCTCTGGATCAGGCGCATTACCACTGGAATACTTACCCTAACACCATCTAATGGCATAATTTGATGTGTCATTTAGTAAATATTGCGATCAGCTCTTATGAATGTGGGCTGGTGATGGGGAGTACAAAAGCTGATGATCGCCATAGAAACCAGCATAGCTTTGTAAATGGTGAAGCCTTTGTTTTCAGGAGATAAAGACCGTTTCAGGACTCACCATTTAATAAATGGAGCCCTCTATGTTTTCCCAGGAGGTTTCATTCTGCTTTAATCTAACGATCAGAATGTTATGTTGTTGTCATGTTTAGACTTGTAGTATAGCTTATGTTGTACTAGTGATGATTTGTATTCATAAGGGTTCACATATAATGTAGCATATTAATAATTTGTAATATTAAATTGTCATGCTTAGTTAGATGAATTGACCCTGTGAGCTAGGCTAGGAACGCTTGTACATTATGCTGATTAACCTCCAGACAAGGGACAAGAAATACAAGGATCCAATGAACTACATGGAATCCGAGATGACCTGAAGAATGAACCTGACCAGACGACAGAGGAAGGAAAATCACAAGGATAGGCTAGTGATGCTGATACTCTGAAGTGCTGGAGTTCAGGGATATAAGGCTATGCTGATTAGAGCTGGTTGCACTTGTGTGCAAGAGCTGAGAGCTGAGCCTGATGTTGCTAGGCAGCAGCACAGCAGCAGAAGACTAGTCAGACATCAGCAGCAGACTGAGAACAGGAATGGAAGGATGTATGACCTGGGATGTATGCAGACCCTGCAACATGACCCATTCCATTAGGTACAATAGACTCCGCTCCTGAGCTTCCAACTGTCACTCACCTGACATATTTTAAAAAACTATTTGCCTCTTCAACAAAGGTGGTTACCATAGCAACTGACAGTTGGAAACTGAGGAGCAGAGTATTTTGTACCTAATGGAATGGGTCAAATTGGAGAGTGTGATGTTTATAAGATAGAAATATGAAGATAGACGTAAGCCAATTATCTTTAAGGTTAGCTAGATTTTAAAACATTTAATACATTCGAATAACTGCAAAATATTAAAAGACGTATTCACTGTTAGGATTGAAATTGCGTGCTTACCTAAAAATACGCATCATAAATATGCGCAAGTGCGATGCAAGAATAAGAGCGGCTGCAGCTAACCACACCCACACACTCGGTCGTATATTTCCGTGTGTAAGTATGCCTTACATAGAAATAGGTAAGTACCTAGTATATGGCCCTTGACTCATTGGAAAATTCGGGAATTTTTTTAGTAGTGATTTTGACATTCTTTTTTCGTTGCTGACTTATCGTACTGTTTATTACATTATTTAAAATATATTTTTGGGTTTTTACAACATAAATAATTTTGAACCTCTAAATGTGTATTAATCATGGTTTTAAAAAAGGAATCTACAATAATTTAAGTTATAATTTGCTTTAACCAATAGCAGCATAAAATAAATTTTGATGTGTATTTTTTTTAATTCAATAGTATATTTTGTTAAGAAACATATGTAAAATGTAATTGAATAAAAAATAGAATATGAATTGAATTAAGTTATTTTTGAAAAGTATTTTAACAACTAAATGTTTGTTTTTGTATTATATATATATTATATGCAAAAAATTTTGTATGGACGGATATATATATATATAATGTACTTTATTAAAAAAAAATAGAATAATGGTTGAATTAAGTTATTTTTGAAAAGTATTTTAACAACTAAATGTTTGTTTTTGTATTATATATATATTATATGCAAAAAATTTCAGTGTGTATGGACGCATGGAATTTTATATAGTAAGACGGCCTCAGCTACTTACGAGTGGTCGAGGGCTACCTTAACTTTTCCCATGTGTACGTTTTGCTCCGCAAGCCACTCCTGATTGTGAATCGCTCGTAACTGCATTGTCACACCCATACTGTACATTAGTAGTGCGTGTGGAGCTCATTTGCATTACATGTCTTGCCCCTCTAGCTACGCATGCAGGGCTAGTGTTGGACTCCAGCGTGAATCTGTCGGAAGGTTGAGGTACGTGTATCATGCGGTCAGGTTTAACATGCGTATTTTTGCTTTCTGCGCATGTGCAGTTTATAAAAACTTAAAAATACACACGAATATAACACACTTCTGTATCTGTGAATACAGTCCAGAGTGTACTATATCCAAGTAAATGTGGAATGTTACTCCAGACTGCAGGGCTTTCACCACAGATAGCTCAATTCTAGCAGTTTAGCATATGTTGCGACTTACCAGACATTTTACCATAAAATGCCCCACTTAAATGGGCCAGTGTGTAAATGAGATTCAAACGCAAGAGCATAGCCAAGCCCTCCTGCACAATTTAAATACCTCCCAACATGTGGACATGCCTAAAGCATGACGCCCCGTCCCACCCCGCCATCAAAACGACTTTCAGCACAAAAATCTGGGTCTTCGGAAATCTGGAATTCGGCAGCCTGCACATGACGAATGTGGGCGTTTTCTGCACACAGCATGACCAAATCGGACACTACTATTAAATGAGGAACCGGTCCAATGTTACCAAATGAAGGATATGGCAAAAAAAAAAAAAAAATACATATTTTAATCAGTAAAACATGATTCCCCCCTTATATTACTGCCATGCAGCTCCTTGAGAGATTACCTCATGTTTCTGCTTCAGAAGCATCTTCAGGATCTTTTCAGTGAAGAAGAAAAGGTAAAAGCCACCAAAGACCACGGCAGATGTTGATACGTAGGAGTCTTCCAGTGGGTTAAACCCAAAGGCCTGTGGTATGAGGAGATAATGAGGCTCAGTGACCTGGAGTGGAGAAAGGGCTCTAGAATGGAGTTTTTAATGTGTGCTTTAGATAGAGACAGAAAAGAGAGTGTGTTCTTTAACAGAAGTGGCTCGCTAGCTGCTGTGGAACCACAAGCCCCAGGAAGCTATGGCAAGCAGGCAGAATAATTGAAGAGCCACAAGTTGCCAACCACTAATCTATCATGTGTCATGTAAAGTGAAAAAGATTGAGCCTCCATTACATTCCCTTAAAGCACACATACAAAATACACCAATGCAATCTAACCGCTAGAAAACAAACAGCCTTACAATTGTAAATTGCCCCCATACCTCAGGGATGAGCTGAAAGAGAGCGTTGGAATAGAGCGTCCCAATGGCGAGAGCAATGAAGAAAAGTAGAAGACGCTTGTAACAGGCTTTCTTCATGAAGGGTACCACGCCGGCCCCCAGGAGGGAGCACAGAGATATGACGGTGACACAGAGGAAGCCATAACCCCAAACTGAGGAGGGAATTTTGAAGAGGAGATAATAAAGAGCAAGAGGAAAGTGCGTAAGAGAAAAGTGACAGGAGATAAACAGACCGAAAAATGAGACCATTAAGATACAGAGATTAGAATAAACAAAGGAATTTAAACCAGAGGGAGGGGAGAGAGAAAAAGGATTATTAAGGATGTATTTCCACATATAACAAAATGAACAGATTCATCTCAAGTACATATAAACTGAGCAATACATTGTATAGCAACAAACTAATTTTACACCTTAAAAAGAAAAAAAGACAGACTAGCAGGTTCCTCAAGATGTAACAATAACTTATATTGGTCACATAAAAACAAACAATGGAGGCAGCCATGTTGCAACAGTACAAATAATTACCAGGATACAGCTTATCACGTGACTAGTGACAACACTGAAGAATCCATACAAAATGGCTGCCTTCACTATGTATAGGTCAAAAATAGGCAACCTGCAGCACTCAAAGTATTACCATATATTTATAAATATTTTAGTGCTCAGTTTATATGTGAAGAGTTCTTAGATTTTTGACAATCTCACCTCTGTATGTGATATGTCAGACTGTCACATACACAAAATCAAGATAAGCTTTTCCATGTTACATTAAAACATATATTACAGAAATTTCTTAAATCACAGATCCCATACCTTAAAGCCCAACCTTGCTGTGTATTCTGCTGTGGCATAAAAATTTCCCCAAGATAGAATTACTCCTTAAAGTCAGACTAAAGGGAACATAAGGCACAGCAGAAAACACAGACATGAATTACACCCTGAAAATTAGGAAGAATGTTGAATTGACAAAGGAAATTAATGTTACCACAAGAATTATTCCTGTAAGGAAGATAATTGCAGACATACTACATCAAGTTCATTATATTTCACATGAAGAGAACAAATTAGAAAATACCTGTCACAAACACACAGTGAAGGCAGCCATTTTAAAGGCCAGAACTGATGTTTATTTGATCAATACCCTTTAAGTGACATTACTTTCAAATACAAATTGATTATTCAATAAAATGGATATCTCCAAAGTGTGAGGGCAACAAAAAAAAAATCATTAGAGAAAGATCTCTCAGCTCATCTTGGACATGGGGGAAGGAGAAGCATTTTCTAAGAACTCGGCAAAAGCTATCTAGTCTTAAAAAGTGTATTCAATCTAAATTAGATTCACTTTCTCAATTGTTAATAAATGAAGGAGTCATTTTAAAGTGTAAAGTGCTGAAAGTGTTCAAGTGTTACCATTGTCATAATATATATTGCATTGCCAAATGCAATCAACAGGCTTTAATATATTGAATACTGTGGTTAAAAAGTGTAATGATGAAACGATGAAAGATTAAATTATTTTTTAAAGGCAAGAATAAGGAAGAGGTTAGTGAGATATCTGGATTTAATTCTAAATTGTATCATAGCAATCAGCCTAACAAATGTTCAGAAAGGCTGCGGTGTACATGAATGTTATGTAGAGCGTGAACTCCCTCTGTGGTGTGAGTTGGTACTGCACCTCAGGGATCAACTGCAGAAGAGCATTAGACAGCAATGTGCCGATGGACAGGGCGATGAAATAGATAAGCATTCGTCGGAAGATGGGCCTCTCAATGCATGGCGCAAACAGCACGCCCAGAAGAGAGGACAGGCTGATCACGGTGACTGCCAGGATCCCAAAACCCCAGACTGTTGGACAAGAGCATACAATAAGGGATAAATATAAGGAACAAAAAAAAAAAAATTGGGAAGAAGGGTTGTTTTTTTTTTTTTTTTTTAAATAAAAAGTTAATAACATAAAATAAAATTTGTTGCCCCCTAAGACTAACACAATGCGATAGTGTCCAAGTGTACATAAAGTTTCATGAACACCCCAGTTACATAGAATACATGGATTTTTTTACGCACAATCATGCAAACATTAGCTATGGGGACCATCTATTGCTTTCACTGATCACTTAAAGCTAGTTACTATGGGTTATGGTGAATTTGTACTTGGGTCATGTTACTAAAACTTGTGGAGATGTTGCCCATGGCAACCAATCAGATTTTAGCTGACATTCTCAAGTATGTAATAGGAAAGTGAGAGCTAGGAGCTGATTGGTTGTTATGGGCAACATCTCAACTTTTCCAAACCCGCAGCTTAGTAAATCTGG
Organism: Limnodynastes dumerilii; assembly: GCA_011038615.1. Taxonomy (NCBI): domain Eukaryota; kingdom Metazoa; phylum Chordata; class Amphibia; order Anura; family Limnodynastidae; genus Limnodynastes; species Limnodynastes dumerilii. The sequence goes on along the minus strand of WWET01001273.1, from coordinate 268,056 downwards.
CCCCTAGAATGCTGTAACAGCTACCCATTATGCCCAGCCCAGACCAAGTGCCAGTACCTGCCTAACGCAGGTTCTAGTCCACTCTGTAAGAAGGCTGATTAAATTGCAAGACTTCATCATCAACAACTGTTATAATCATGTTAATAAAGTGGCATCTTCTCATCTTTTAATAATCTGGCCCACAATTTAATTTACAGTTCCCAGTCAATAAAGCACTTGTAGACAGTAAACCATCATCAATCAAGTGACAAGGACCAGAAAGTTAAATTCTGTATACAGAAGATGCTAATGAGAGGAACTGCAGGCATTACATGTGTTTGTTGGAAAGCTGATCGCACAGGATTCCATACATGAATACACAGAAAATCATCATCCGTTTTCCTTCACTCCTGGCTACACATACAGTCCGGATTGTAGCGGTACAGTCTCTTGGGATAGAAGAGTGAACAAGGTGCTGGTGATAAACTGCCCTTAGTCACAGAGACAGGCAGCAGGGCAATAGCAGGATTTTAGATCTGAAGTGTGTAGGATCCGAAACCAGCTGTTTGAAAAATGAACTCTCTCTCATGGGTTGGGTATGGTTTTTAATAGTCTGTCTGTGAAAGGAGAGTGGTTAGGGGAAAAGCTGCACAGATGCTTGATCCATACTTGCAGTCTATGTAATTCAATATAAGCAAATTTCCTCCATATTGGACTTTATTTTGTCGTGTTCTCTTCCTCTATGGACTGCACTGCAGAGTAAGGAACACACAGGTCTCCAGAAATGTATACCTGGACAGACCCTTCTACTGGCTTTGATGAAACCTACATTATAGCCTACAGGGTCACAAGACAATGCTCCATCTGGACCCAGCTCATCAGACGTTCACGCTTTCCACAGACTGCCTGGCTCCTCTATTGTACCACCAAGGCCACTGCTTACATATACAGCCTGCATTAATCCCTCCAAGTCGAGTGGATCACACACGCTTTAGAGCCCTGTATGCCTCTACGGTGTTCCTAATGAATGTTCACATTTTTCAGATTCAGTTTTTATATAGTTGTATTTTCTTCAGTGCAATGTCATTGCTGTCCTGTCTAAGTCATCTGTTTGGTCATCTTATCGTGCTTTCCATTTCCTAATGGGACCTGGTGCGCCTTTAAAGACATTCTGCCTACACTCCCTACAATTTTTTATTGATACACACATCATGATTACTATTGGTTGTTATGCCCTCTGCCCCCTCCAATGTCCTCTTTTTGCACTTGTTCTTGCAACTCTTTCTTCTATTAGGATACTACTTTTTTAAGTTCCTAAAACTCAATATACCCATTCTACTTCACTTACCCTCCACTATCCTTTATCGTGGCCTTCTACTTACCACATACCTTCCATCTGCGCTATGTTCTCAGACTTATCCAACGGTGGACCTAGTGTACACAAATATTCTCTGTGGCTCCCTCTAGTTTCAAGCTATCATTAGCGCACATGCCTCAGACTTGCTCCCAGCATGGTTCATTTTCCCCAATACAGTTGCAAGACAATATTTTTCAATGTCAATGGAATGAAGTTCCCCAATAAATAAACCAAAGTCCTTTAATTACTCAATACTATTCTGATTTACCCCTTCCCTAGGGTGAAGCAGGTAGACGAAGCCCTGACAATGTTCTAACATTAGACATAACGTCACCCCCAGAGTTTCAATCCATAAAAGGTTCAAATCTTAAAGCCACCATTTCATATTTACCATCTGACAGATACTGCATTCAGAGACACACCCCGAAACCCACTACTCCACCACCCTGATGGCCTCTAATCATGCACGGTCCTTTTCCTGATTGCTTATAGAGGGATGTGGGTGAATCTCCTGTGTCCTTGTCAACCATTCACCAAACCTTGGGGAGCTTGACCTTAATAAACACAAACCTCCAATCCTCATTAGGCATAACAAATATCTTCTGTTCAAGGGGATGTTTATGGATATCAAGAACTCTTAAGAAGTTTTCATCCACAATCTACTCCCCTGACATCTCCCTGTCACCCTTTTGGGGTTCACTATAGAGATATGAGGGAATATTAATTAATATTCATAATGGGTCCCTGTATTTTACTATATCAAATACTTTTACTGACCTACAGAACAGTCAACACCACAGAACCCACATACATAACTTCAGTTGTGTTGCAATACCTTCAAGCTATATTATTCCACCAGCCACAGGTTCTGTGACTTCTTCACTCTCCACATCCTGCTTACAGATTGTGGCCCTGATTCAGAGCTTGAAAATGAGAGGAAAGTTACATCTGGACAAAACCAAGTTGATTTTAGGGGGAGTCAAGTTAATTGTATTCTCTACATGCAGGGATATATCTTTGAATTGTTTACTACACACAGACACTGACCAGCTTTACTATCACACTGCTATTTAGACTTGGGATAGGAAACATCACCTCTCAACTCTAATACTGTTTGCAACAGATGAAATATGACTCCCCTGCAATCAACATGGTTTAGCCCAGGAGTAACTTTCCTCTCTTATTTTCAATCTCTGAATCAGGTCCTTTCTTCTGAGTTTACACTTGACTCCCTTAAAAGACACATTTTCACCCTTATACCTGATCCTTTTCTAATTTGTTTTACACGGTTTGCGTAAAATTTTCCTCTTTTCAAACTTAATTATCCCCAGGTTCCAAGAGCAACAGATCACCAAGCACTAGCCTAATGTATTAAACCCTACTGTCCTATATATTGTAAGCTAGCCAGCAAGGTTAGTTTACCTATCATAAATAAACAGGAAGACGTATAAATAGCAAAACGTAAGGTTCTCACAAGCCAATGGCAATTGCTCTAGGCAAAGGGTTAAGTCAATCTGATCCCACCAAAAGGGGGTAAATTCCAGGACATCTAGTGTTTCACCGTCCCAATGTCAGACCTCTCCGAATTGTTTGTTTAATTCCATAGATCACACCAAAGAGTATATAGCTCACAAAATTCTCTCACACGAAGTATAAGCAACACTTTGAAGAAACTTCCATTAACCCCTGTTTAGCGTATTAGAGAACGCCCAACACAATTGGAATTCTCTCCACTGGAATTGCAACAAAGTCCCTGCTTTACATGTGAAGAAAATCTCATGGATCATCTTCTCAGGATACACACTATCCATAAAGCTTTGTAACCTTCAACTCTACTTTATCACTGCCCATCTAGCCCGGTATGCTCATTAGCAAGCACCCATACATCGTCCGATCAATATATATAATAAAATAATCTCTTGTCAACATATTCCTAAAATCAAGGGGGAAAAAAAAAAACATGATCTAAAAGATAAAAGATTAAATTCCAGACACTCAGTGAATGAAAATACATAGAAAACAATAGAGCAACAACTCACACTCAGTGTTATTTCAATGCACACTAAATTAAATAAATAAATAAAAACCTCTGTTAGAGCCTGAATTTATGAGATCTATAATAAGAGCATACAGAAAAAAAACATATGCACGGTGTATGTATGTATGTATGTATGTATGTATGTATGTATGTATGTATGTAATATTGCGCTACATTCAGCAACTACCACTAGGGGGTGATATTGGCATGAGAAGCATCAGCGCACCCTACTGATGCCTGTACTATAGCCTGAGCCCAGCACTCTGAGCGACTGTCATGTGCAATGACTTTGATTATTGTGGCTCCACGGCCCTACTTGAGATAATTGGATTCAGGAGTAAAGTCTAATCTTCATAATGATTAAATTTCACGTCTTAATCAGAGTCACGGCTGCACAATTCTGAAGATTTGACACTAGGAGAACGAAATGAATAATTCAAGGTCACACTCCTCTCATGACCAATTTTATGTTTCATATCCATCTATATGTCGCTAAAACCTTATTTTATATTTTCTCCATGGCAACCAATCAGATCCTTGCTGCTATTTACAGTAGTCTTTTGACATATTAATGTACATTGTCAGCGTGATTTAGTAAAGTTGTTACCAAAGGAGTTCTGGCTATCTGGGACAAAGCGTTCGCATAATTAAACTGTGCCATGGAGTCTCTGAAATTAGTTTTTGAATTCCCACGAACATTGGGTTTTGTTGTGTTACTGTTGCTTCCTGTATGGGACCTATGAATGAATGTCTGTATGCTTGTATTTCAAGACCAGAGCAAGGCAAATAAGCCAGACAGACATTCTTTGACACGCCGGTGTATGGTAACATTCATAAGTGGGTTGTCTGGAATCATTGAGGTCCTTGCTATAATGAACACTATGGGCTGGATTCACAGCCCCGGATGTATAGCACATACGTCCTTAATTACTGATAATAGCTATTACGCATGCCTAGTAACTATTTTACGTAATCTACGTATTGTTTCGTTACATAGATTGTGTATATGCAATCTTTAAGACTGCATATATGCAATTTACATAAAAAAAACGATATGTAGATAACGTAAAATAGTATCCAGGCATGCGTAGTAGCTATTATCAGTAATTAAGGGCGTATGTGCAATACATCCGGGGCTGCGAATCTGGCTCTATAATGCAAAATACAACAAAACATTGAAAACAACTAAATTATCAGGAAAAAGTGGATAAATACCAAAAATAATGAACTGAAAATGATTATACAATTATAACGTTACTGTTGTCCTAATGTACAACGAGTTCTCCGTTAACGGTCTATGCGAGTAGTGTCTCTTACCCTCTCCGCTGCTGGGTCTCCCGTCAATGCTGGTCTCATTATGAAGGTTGCTCTCTGGACATGTCTGTGTTTCCAACCGCTGGAGGATTGATGGACAGAGATCCAGCAGCCCCTCTGCATCCACAGTGGAGTCCGTTGTCAGGTTGTTAGCCGCAAAGACAGCAGAAGCGCTGAGACACTGGATGGAGAAGGAGACCAATGCAGAAAGTGATGGAACAGCCGGAAGCTACACGCGGCACCCTCAACGGGTTCAAAATGCCTTTGTTACGCAGTCCCTCTTATTTGCTACAAAATGCCCTACAATATGCTACAACACGCAGATGGGAAACTAGCACAACAGCTTATAGTTTAATCACACCAGCAGGTAAAGTGATTTCTGGAATAGCAGAAGCTTCGTCCCATCTTGCCAAGACCAAAGTGTATCTCAGTCACATGGCACTTGGCCACCTATGTGGATGACCCACATCGATTGTCCACAAGC
>WWET01001273.1:247392-260268 GCA_011038615.1 Limnodynastes dumerilii | reverse complement strand
AACACACACAGGTGACAGCACAGGGCAACACACACACAGAAAGGTGACAGCACAGGGCAACACAAGCATCAGGGTGACAGCACAAGGTAACACACACAAAGGTGACAGCACAAGGTGACATACAGCCTCCGGTGGAGACGGGAGAGGGCGCTGAGCTCACTCTCCGGTACAACCGCACTCACTCTCAGGAATATCTGCTCCTCCGACGCATCCAGGTCATTCAGACATCACAGCCTTCCTTCCTACCAGTCAACGTGGACTTCTGGAGCTGCCTTAAGCTCGTATGTCACATACACTCACTCATTCTACGCCTCTTTTCCGTGACGTTGCTAGAGAGGCGTGACTGACACCGAAAGGGGACGGAAACCTATCGCCTGCATAAGTGGCCACATTATCTAATTAAGAACCAGTAGTTTAAATTTGATGTTAAAAAAGTCTCCAATAATGGACCCAGAATTCTATATATCGTACTAAAACCGAAGACCAAAATCACTTTAAAGTAAAAGAATCAGCTGCGCCAAAATGGCGACTCTAAACGGAGACAAAATGACACTTCCGCCACTCTAGTGTTTAGAACACTGTGTACTGTACTAAATGAACTTTTGTGATGGAGTCCTTCGCCGCTTGATTGGGCAGTGACAAACACGTGATACAGTAACCGGTGTTTTTTATTTTTTTATTTAAATCCATAGGAATGCTGTTGGAATCACGTGTCTTCGGATTATTATGGATTAGAAACCATGGTGCTCAATGTACCGAGGAACAACAGCATATAATGCTATGGAATGCAGAGTTTCTAGGTCCACACAATTGGAGAATCACTGGTTCTGGATTAAACATACATTATAGTGGGTAATTTTCATTACAAGCAAATCCTGTGTGTTCTGCCATAATAACAGAGCACAAATCTATGGAGTGTAACATTACAGATCCTTCACTGGTCTCAGACTTATTATTAAAATAAGAGAAGTAAACAGTAGAGTCTTTGGTAAACACAATGGCTGTTAATTATATTTCTAGTACAATCTCCCATTAGTTTCTTACTATAGAACTGCTTTGATGTTTCTCTACTCCATAGATTCCTAGATTCTTTTGATGTTTCTCTACTCCATAGATTGTGTTAATGGAAACCTGTAAACTTATATGAATGTAGGTATTGTGACACATCAGTAATTCGTATTGACATTTTGCAAGCGCTTACTACTTTTCTTTGCACCAGCCCTGACCATGGTGCAAGCGTATTTAAAACAGTTTTTTTATTGGAAAATGCCTCAAGGCAGACACAAAACTCATTTACAAAAAAGAAATACAGCTGGTACAACACTATTAACTAAAGATACAAACAAACAAAGAAGCGGATATTTGCAGAAATATTTGATACTGTGAGGAATTGTGAGGCTGGACACCCGACACAAACGGACATTATTGATCTGTGTGGACCAAAGACAGAATTCACCCCTCTGTATCGGGTAATGTGTCCACCAACTACTAAGCATCTATAATTATTGTGTATATATTACTAGCAGAACTCATATTTATTTATACACGGGAATCGTGCAATTACTGCTAAGATCCTCTCTTGGCAACTTTACTATTCATACCACCATTGTTGATGCAGCTGAAATATACCGTATTCTATATTTGTCAGCTATTCTGATGAGTTCATAGCACCTAGTGTGTTTTTATACTATATCGCTATACCGGTTATCTATATATTTTATTAACTAATCTGTTTTTTATGTTCATTTAATATAAGAATATATTATTTTGTAATAAATCTTTACATACTACACTGGTGTTTGGTTTTAGTTCTGACCATCGCGGGTTTTCAGTATAATTTAAACACTTTCTTTAGCGCTGTCAAACCCCTCTTTTTTTTGTTATATTTGTATACTAAGGTGTGGCTGAGGTCCACATACTGACAGCTGCAGCTAGTGTATAGGTTTAAGCGCCAACTTTTTTTTGTGTTCCGGAATTTAAACATAGGTTAGGTTTTTTAGTTTGTTTCATGCGCACGCCCCTTTTTAGAACATTGATTTTTTTTTGGTATGTTAAAAATAAATGTTATTCTTAGTCATAAGAATCATCAGATTTCTTTTATATGTTGTTGGATACTGTAAATAAAAACACAATTTTACAAATTAATGTTTCTGTTATTTACATAACACATACAACTATTAAATAGTTAACAAATACATTTTTTAATTTTTTTTACATTTTCCAAAGATAAATTTTTTGCCCTTACAACTCGCGTGCGCACATTCCACTCAATTGATAAAATAGACGGAAGCATGGATGCGCTTCAGACAATGCATAGCCGTATTCCAGATGTGTGCGATTGACGCTTGCAGTTTTGATGCGAAAATGCGCAACCTTGAATAGGCTGTATTTAAATTAGTTTGCATGTTTCCGTCTCACGCACACACACAACTCTGAATCAGCTCCAACAAATATATTAACTTTTTCACAACACATGTATGTGGAATATCACACAATGATTGTATTAAGCACTTTTACCATACAAACGGGCTGGTCCATTGTGTAATATATAGTACTTCCCATTATATTTCAAATCCTGTTTCCTATAGATTGTAAGCTTGCGAGCAGGACCCTATTACCCAGAGTTGTGTTATGGAATATCCATATCCCGTAATTCAGGCTTATTCCCAGTATCCTAGGAGAGCAGACAGATTCTTCCTGTCTGTTAATTGTGTTATATATGTAACTGTAGTTCCTAGTGTTACTAGGGATTGGGCGGGATTTGCGTCAATAAGCACCTCCCCATCAATACTAGGAATAGTAATGTTGAAGGATAGGGGGGATGTCTTTAGGACACAGTTTGCATATATTGCGTCATCAAGCCCTGTCCCCATACTGGCATCTCTTTCTTTCCTCCGAGTTCTCCGGAAATCGGCAACCATGTTATTACCAACCCAGTTTGTTACTACTTAGTCCTGTTTTATAATGATTGTTAAAATTGTAAGGCGCTATGTAGTATGATGGAGCTATATAAAACCTGCTTATAAATAATAAATAAAATGATTCATTCCTATTATCTGACCAGTCCTTGTTTCTGCACACTATGAGGCGGATTCAGAGTTTGGGGGTAAAGGTAAAAAAAAGGTGTAAGTGTACAGCTCGGCTAAACCATTTAGCAAAGTAATGGGTGTTAATTAATTTAAAATCTTTTGCATACAGGGAAAATACTTTACTTTTACACATAGAACTCAAATACTGCATAGCTTTATGTTTATTCTATAAAATAAAGTTGAGCTAAGAAACTTCACCTCTTAATTCTAATTCTGGTTTCACAATGTAAATTTGCCTCCCCTTGCTACTCATATTGTGCACATATGAATATCGGAACACACTGTATCACGCTCTGACATATGTGACATATGCACAACTTACATGAGACTGTCAGTGTGCTATCAAGGCAGGGTTTGTAAACCAAATAATTAGAGGGCTGTAATAGATATGTGTGAAGTAAAGTATGTGTTAGTGCCATCCAGACCCTTCCAAATTGTGTTTGCGTGTTTAGCTTTGTGTAGTATAACATTACAGATGCTTCACTTGTCTCAAACTATATAATTAATAAAAGCAATCATTACGGTGTTTTAAATACACAATGCTTGTTGTGTGACTGATACAATGATCCATTAGTGTGTGAACTATAGATCTTCCTTCATGTCCATAATTGATATTAATTTGACATTTTGTGCTTCTACACACCAACGATTTCTTTCATGTCAGCACACATTAAGGGCATCTATGGCTTCCCTCCAGGATCTCCCGGAGGGAAGCTGTTAAAAGTCAGTAACCCTGATTAAGGGCCAGATTTACTAAGTTGAGTGGAGATGTTGCCCATAGCAAGCAATCACATTCAAGCTGACATTCTCTAGTATTCTCTAGAATCTGATTGGTTGCTATGGGCAACATCTCCACTTTTCCATACCCACAGTTTAGTAAATCTGTCCTCAAATGTCTCCCATATCATAGAGAAATAGGGCAATAACCTTAAGGGTCTCTGGGTGACCTAGACTTTGCCTAGGATGCACAGAGACCTAGCAACAGCCCTGTGAGGGGTCATTTGCCGGATTGTAGAGCCTTTTTTCTCCCAAAGGCCATTTGGAAATTTATAAATGTCTTGAAGCATTTTTTTTGATTGTCAGCTTCCTAAACACTACAGCACAGCAATTCAAGTTCACCTGCACTGACAACTACTTTGTAGATAAGACACACCCGGCTATAAAGAAGATTTCAACAGCTGTTTAATTACAGGGTTAACATACAAACATAGTTAATATTCAGGGAATTCTGAGATTTATGGATATATAAATACCAATATAAATATAAATACCAATCGTTTGAAATAGGACTAGTGGGGGTGTTGCCCATAATCACCAGATTTTAACTACCGTTAATTAAGTAAGTGCTACAAAACGGTAACTGTAATATAAATTGGTTGATGTTTTATATACATTCAGGATGTACATAAATACATCACATTCTATGTTGTGTTAAAATAAAATTTCTTGAATTGTACGCTCTACTCACGCCATACAATCATTGGCGGAACAGCGCGCCACCTCGCACCCACACTGTCGGCAAGCTACGATTCAACGTTTGAGCCAGGCCTATAAGGAACAGCCATACAAAATATTTGTGAGCACGGAGCTTACATATTACCTTTTTCAGCCATATCAGATATAAGAACAACTTGCCTTTGGCTGTCTTGATTAACCAGCACAAGGACAATTGCCTTTTGTGTTCCATATCAGCAGTCCTTGATTTTCTTTAGTGTTTGGACATTCCTATCCATCGAACTTATCTCTATACAGGCGCTTTCTAATTATTTCTACAAGATCCTCCTCCTCTATCACTGCAGTTTTTTATTGTTTACGTGTGTTATTTTTAGTGCTTATTAAATATGCTTATCAAATATTTTTATATTGATTGATTTCAATGAGTCACTTGGTATAATTGGCGCTATTTCACCTCAATTATTTGTTTATATTGCTCTTTCTTGACAGGCTCCAGACGTGTTTTTGAGGTCAGCAGCCTTAATGCCTAGTTTATTTTTGCATGCAAGTGTGCGCTGGATTATTTGTTTTCTATGTTGTGTTAAAACCATTTGAGCTAATTTATTTCTTCAGTTACCAACAATGGGGTAGATCCAGAGCTACATATGCGAGTGATATGACGCTAGCCTCTAGCGTAAAATCGCTCATTAGCACTTACTGTGCATGTTCGCGGCAGATGTTCCGCCACGTAACTCAGAGAGTACAGGTCAGTCACATATCATCAGCGTGTCATACGAAGGGCCATGCCAACCATACAATACCCGTAATTATGCTTCAAAGTCGGGGCAAGGCATTTAAATCTTACAACATGGGCGTGCTTAAAGCGTAAGTACGCGAGTGCTATACGTAGAGAGCGGTTACGCTGTGTAAAGTTAAGGTAGGGTTTGGTAAACGTAAAACAGGCAAAGTACATACATGCGAGGGGAGTGCTTAGAGGGCATGCTAGCATAAATACACTACATATTAGAAGCATAGCTCTGGATCAGGCCCAATGTAACAAAACCAGGTCCAAAATGATTTGTAAGCCACTATGTAATATAATGGCACCAGATAATAACTATTAATAAATAAGCAATTGTTAATATACTTCTATAAACCCTTTATAAATGTTTCCTGGGCATAATTGCAGTAACATACAGAGTCACGGCAGACACTTCCTTGTATTTTGCAAACTGTATTAGAATTACCTATTATACTCCTTTCACACCAATGTATAACCCTTGTATCGGTGGAAATGGCTCAACCTGGGTTGTGACCCCTGGGTCCATGACCCTTGTCAGTACCAGGGGTATTCCCGGGTTAAACCCAGATACACTGCAGTGTCAAAGGGTGTTACCAGGTTATTTAACCCGGGATCCATTATAAGTATATAAATGGGGGGGGAGGATTGCTCTCTGCCTCTGCAGACACGGATCCAATGTGAAAGGCTACGACCAGGGATTGACCCGGGACAAAGGTGCTGTGTGAACGGATGCAACACTGGTAAAACCTGTGTTCATTATCCTACGTAGGACCTGGGATTTTGGTGTGAAAGGGGTATTACAAAATTGCTGACAGATTACATCCTATGTCTATATGTTGCAAGTGTCTTCACCGTGATCAGATGCAGCTAAGGTGCTGTTACACATTGTACAGGACCGGAATAGATAAATGGGACAGTGTAGCTTTTACTTCTAGAGCAGTGTTGGTATGCGAGGGAGATATTTATAGACAAAAGTAGAACCCTTATCAAAACTATGTCCCCGGTTTAATGTCAACAAGGTCACTGGAAATGGGTCACTATGAAAAAAAAAATATCCACCCATTACATCTTATTTTCAATCAGCAATAATTATAACCTTTCAGGGCGTTAAAAAGGTGCTAAAATAAGCAGACTATTTATATATTTTTTGATTCCGTCACACCCCATGATCAACCGATTTCTAATACCAAGTGACTCCCATAGGTGTAAGAAAAACTTTACCCCCTAATGAGTGTGAGCTGTAAGGTTAAGGAATGGTATAATATCATTCTATGAAGCTCACAGCCGATGCAATATTCTTTGCCCTATTACTGAAGCAATAATGCAAAGTCCTTCTTCTGAGTTCAGCATAGTATTATGAACTGTATTACTTCCTCAGACATTTGTCACCTATTCAGTTTAGATAGTTAAGAAGCACATTCCATAAACATACACAAAAACATTGCAGTTTAGCATGTCTGATTCAGGTTACCTACATTGGGCTGGATCCAGACTTAAGTAAGTGCTTCTATTCCAAGTCTAAAAACAGTGTGATAGTAACGCTGGTCAGTGTCTGTGTGCAGTAAGCAATTCAAAGATATATCCCTGCATGCAAAGAATACAATTACCTTGACTACCCCTGCAATCAACATAGTTTAGCCCAGGAGTGACATTCCTCTCTTATTTTAAAGACCTTCTTAATTCTGAATCAGGCCCTGTATTATGAACTGTATTACTTCATCAGACATTTGTCACCTATTCAGTTTAGATAGTTAAGAAGCACTTTCCATAAACATACACAAAAACATTGCAGTTTAGCATGTCTGATTCAGGTTACCTACATTGGGCTGGATCCAGACTTAAGTAAGTGCTTAAAATGAATTACTCCTGAGCTAAACCATGTTGATTTCAGGGGGAGTCATTTCATTTGTTGCAAACAGTATTAGAGTTGAGAGGTTCTGTTTCCTATCCCAAGTCTAAATAACAGTGTGATAGTAAAGCTGGTCAGTATCTGTGTGCAGTAAGCAATTCAAAGCTATATCCCTGCATGCAAAGAATACAATTAACTTGACTCCCCCTGCAATCAACATGGTTTAGCCCAGGAGTAACTAATTTCAAGCACTTACCTAAGTCTGGATCCAGCCCATTAACTCAAAATTAGGGATCTTTGATACTTCACTACGCTAACTCCAAGGGCTAGATTTAGTAAGCTGTGGGTTTGAAAAAGTAGAGATGTTGCCCATAGCAACCAATTAGATTCTATCTGACATTCTCTTGTATGTAACGGGAAAATGAGAGCTAGAATCTGATTGGTTGCTATGGGCAATCTCTCCACTTTTCCAAACTCACAGCTTAGTAAATCTGTCCCCAAAACGCAATGAAATTATGGCATTAAGGCTGGACCCTTTTAATGGACGTGTTCCTTCCTTGAAGCAATACAGAAAACTCAGAACAGAACAGAGCGGGGCATCTTCTGTGAATGGGGAGGTCTATAACCCCCGGTAATCGAACACACAAACCTGTAAATTATAAGCTCCACCGTTTTGTAAGTGCTATTTATTAGAGTCAACCTTGATATAAGGGCACAGCTGTGCTTTTATAATTGAGCTTTCCCTAATAAAGGATTCCTCCCCTGAATTCTGATCATTGGGCCAGATCCAGTCCCCTGCACGCTTTACGTAGTTACGCTGCCGTAGAGGGGAATGCACGCAGGGGAATTTCTATTGGTCCAGCGCCCCTGGCAAAGTAAGGGACTTTACCCATTACATTACCCATTTACTCCCAGTATTCCCATCATGTGCCTCCAGGCTCCAGTTTCCCCCACCCCCACGTTTTTTTTTTACCTGTGTCTTCCGAGCAGGACTGTGGCTACAATCAAAGTCCTGCGGTGGCCGAGACTTGCGAGGGAAATTAAGTTCCACGGTCACAGAGAAGCCTGTGACCGCTGGTATCCTAGCAATCAGCCAGCCAGCCCTCATTTTAAAATCATCCTTCAGACCTGCGCTGCACTAGGCGACACTATCTCTTAGTCACGGGTGGCATCGCCCCCTGGTGGGTGCCATCCTGACCAAGGGGTAGATATGCCTCTGAGTGCACACCCCGCTGTTGGTAGTAAATCTAGACACGTGTCCAGATAACTACCGTAGAGATGCAGAACTTGTCGTAACAAGGCTTCCTAGTCCCTGAACCCTCATTGAAATGGCTATTCCCGTCTGTATGGCGGGGATACGGCCATCGTAAATGAAGGGTCAGCCCCTTCAGCGTACTTACACAAGTATGTAACATAGTTACGTGTGTCTGTAGGTAAGCTATCAGAACATCTGACACACGCATGCACAGATGTTCCGAAACAGGAGACTTACACAAATGACTTGCGTAAGTCCCCTGTCGTACTTGGGTCTGGATCCAGGCCCATTATTTGTAAATTAGTTCTCTACTTTAACTCCAGACAGGGGAGTAGTGAGGGTGGAGCCGGTGAAGCTTCTGCTCTGGGAACTTGCAAACAAAAGGTGTGCCACGGAGCACAGCCAAGTGCCTTATCCAGATCCCTAATATACTTGTATTACATGTGGAATAATATTAAGGGTTTGGAATGGTACAGTATATAATGTACACGTAGGGAATTTTATGGATCTTCGAAAGAAACATATTATAATATACATGAGACAGGAAAGGGGATGTGTAATGGAGGGGTAATAAGGAGAGTGATGTGTAATGTAAGGGAGACAGGATGGGGGATGTGTAATGGAGGGGTAATAAGGAGAGTGATGTGTAATGTAAGGGAGACAGGAAGGGGGATGTGTAATGGAGGGGTAGTAGGGAGAGTGATGTGTAATGTAAGGGAGACAGGAAGGGGGATGTGTAATCAATTGTGGGGTAAGGTGGGAGATGTGTAAATGTAAGGGGGGCATGGGGAAACTGGTGAAGGTAATTATAGTGACATCAAGAAGTCCTTATATTGTTCCTTCATCTATGAGACAAGAAAAAAAAATAGTGAGATCGGTAATTTTACACAAAATAATAAACTGGCTTCTTTCTTTTTTGCTTCTGCCAGAAATGCTTACGGTAAAAGAAAATAACTTTCTTTTACCTACTGTAGTTACAGATTCATTGGAGGAGTTTGGTCTTACGCATGCCATGGAAATCATTATTTGTGGTCTATGACAGCGGAGATAAGATTGTTAAGTTGTGTGTAATATAAAATGCAGAGGTGGCAAGTAAAGTATATTATCCCTCATGCAAAAGCTAAGCATCTTTGCATTCCCATTTACTGAAGCCCATAGTCTTTCAGTGTGCCAATATTCCGTTACTCTGTGCATTGAAGCGGCGCTAAGTGCCATATTGCCAATGACGTGGTTAGTGCACAGGGGTGTCTTTGATGATCATACAGTGAGGATATAGATTATTAGGTCACTAGGCACATACCAACAGTTTGCCATAAGTAACAAAAAATTGTCTCAAAGCAATTGCCACAAAAATATAGTATTTTATCATACACTATTCATTTAGATGTAGCATAAATTATATATATTTTTAAAGGCTATGGGCCAGATCCAGATCTACGTTTCAAGACGTAGCGTATTTTCTAGGCACTCCCCTCACTCATACGTACTTTGGCCATTTTACGCTTTTCAAACCCTACCTTAACTTTTCAGAGCTTAAGTACTGACGTATGTACAGGCTACACGTACGTATCTGCCTAAGCACGCCCATACTGTATGATTTAAATGCCTCACCCCGCCTCCGAAACGTCATTACAGGTGTCATATGGTTGTCACGCCCCTGCGTATGACGTAGTCACGCTGTCGTACGAAGCGTTTTTACGTCATCGGCTATCATAACTATGCTAGCGTGCTAGTTCTGGATCTACCCCTATCTCTCTAATGGGAGTCCATTAATGGTTAAAGGAACGGAGGTGGCAGGTGGGTGTAAAGCATAATAGAATATCTTAATAGAAGAGCCATTTCTAGTATTGACTATTAATACCCTTGGATACATAGTATCATTGATGTATATCTGGCTTAATTTAGTATCAGAATTGCAGTCATAGACAAATGAGCATATATTCCACTGCAGTAATTGTAGAGCTATGTGATAATTAGCTGACTGACCTGGTTATCATGTTTTCTATGTCATGGGAACAGGACAGATGACAGACACATTGAGGTTTGTTGACCAGAATCAGGAGGTTTAAAATAAGAATAAAAAAAGGTGGGAAAGTTGCACCTGGGCAATTTCAGAGTCTACATTAATTTTATTCCTTGGAGAATACTTTTCTTTTGCTTATTGTACACAGATAATGCTTTACTTTAAACAGTTTTTTAGACTTGGCTAGGAAACATCACCTCTCAACGCCAATGCTGTCGGCATTAAATGAGACATGAAATTTATCTCCAATTTATTATAGTGAAACTTTTCACCTGGATTCCATTATTTCCAGTCTCTGGATCCAGGTGGCAGTCTACGATTCAAACACATTTTCAAGCACATGTACAGAACGGGAATATCAACAAGCAGACCTTATGCTAGCCATACACTAGAGCGATTATCGACCCTGTCATCCAATTATCAGGTGATCAGGTCAAAAATCGCTGTAGTGTATGGTCAGGATGAATTTTTCAAATGCTTAATAATCGATTATTTGAACTTTTTGATGTTTTAAACTGAGCCAATCAGCTCTCTGAACGGCATCCTCTTCTGCTAGGATAATCCTATCAGGAGAGGTGTATAGCACCGATAACGGGACTGTAATCATCACATTTATCGGGACACCTCCTGCTGGGATCGTTCCCCCTTAAACTCATTTACCTCCTTGCAGCTTATTTAACATTTACACTTTACTGATCCCCTTCACAGAACTACATTTTTTAAATAATTATAATTTCATATAATAATCATTACTTAGTCTCGAAGACATAGAGCCACAAGCAAAACCCACTACAAAGGTAACCCAGCACTTACCCAACCTACTGCTTGTCTGCACTGTGTGCTTTGTTATCTTCTAGCTCAGCTTGTGCTATAAGAATATTAATCCCTACATTAATGCATCCAGTACGTACTTTTTCATGGCTCCTTAGTACTTCTAGATAATCCTGGGATAAGACTCTGGTACATAGAAATGAATGGAGTGGATTACAGAAACTATAATATGTAGCAAAGG
The DNA here is from genome assembly GCA_011038615.1 of Limnodynastes dumerilii. Lineage (NCBI taxonomy): Eukaryota > Metazoa > Chordata > Amphibia > Anura > Limnodynastidae > Limnodynastes > Limnodynastes dumerilii. The sequence continues at coordinate 248,804 of WWET01001273.1, read as the reverse complement.
AAAGTTTATGTAGTAGATGTATCACCTACCTCTGCTCCAGTGGTTGTTATTTACTATAGTCAGGAGAAAGAACAATTTATATGCAATCTGATGACAGGCCGTCTTATCAGGAGGTGTGAGATAAAGTTAACATAATGAGGATATGAAAGCATTTCTAAGGAGCTTAAGTTACTAATTAATAGGTTTTCTGGCCTTATATAAATCAATATCAAGTTAGTGCATAGCAATGGAACATTGTACAATGAATTACAAACAACAAGTTCTCTTGGATACCCATGGTTGCCAACTTTTGCAAATGAATATCAGGGAGATTGTGATAACCCTATCAAGGGGCTGCACCAAAGGGGTGTGTCCGGTACTACCAAAGGGGTGTGTCTTGCACTAAAGGGGTGTGTCCTGTGAATAGCTCCACCCGGGGTGTCTAGAACTGCCAGGAAAAGTATTTCTCAATAAAAATGGCAGCAAAAGTATTTATTCAGTTTTAAATTATCAGTAAATAAATACGTATTTATTAAAAAGATAATTGCCAGTCTTTGATTACATCTTGGCCTCCATAACAATGTCTGCCTCCATAGGCCTCAATGCAGGGAGTAGGACACACTATCTACATTTTGTTATAATACAGCAGTGACTTTTGGAACTGAATCAACATCAGGGAGATTATCAAACACTTCAGGGAGTCAGGGAGATTACCCACATTTCAGGGAGTTTCCCTGATAGTCAGGGAGAGTTGGCAACTATGTGGATACCTGAAAGATAAATTCCCAGGTGGATATGGGTAGGTGATACCCATATTTCATATTTCATCTGTTGCAAACAGTATTAGAGTTGAGAGGTGATGTTTCCTATCCCAAGTCTAAATAACAGTGTGATAGTAAAGCTGGTCAGTATCTGTGTGCAGTAAGCAATTCAAAGATATATCCCTGCATGAATACAATTCAATTTACTCCCTGCATACAAAGAATACAATTACCTTGACTCCCTCTGAAATCAACATGGTTTAGCCCAGGAGTAACTAATTTCAATCACTTACTTAAGTCTGGATCCAGTCCCATGTTTCTATGTAAGTAAGCAATGGTAATGAGGACAGTAACCTGTATCATTATCAACCTGCTTTGACTGCATGATTGCTAAGTCTCATTGCTCATGGTTGTATACATGATTGGCAGGATGCTGGTTAGGAAATTGCTTTCACTTGTTGTTGTTTGGGCTTATGTAAATTTTAGGAGCTTGGGCCTTGTTAGCCAAGCAAACACAAATGTCTGCCAATGTTTATGCTTAGGGCATTATAAAACAATTATGTTTGTCTTGGCTTATGTGATTTTTGGGGTTCATTTGCATTTATAAAAAATCTACCACTAAACATAAAAGTAACTATTCTGTCCATAGACAATGTAAGGGCTGCATTCTTG
>WWET01001273.1:223009-239956 GCA_011038615.1 Limnodynastes dumerilii | reverse complement strand
ACACCAGCCACTTACACACACATATATATATATATATATATATATAAATATATATATATGATGACGACAATCACAGCAGTGTGTTCCTTTTGGGTCTGGGTCTGGGAATATTACAATATGCTATGTCATTGGACGGACGTTGCAGTTTGGATCAGGCTATAATACACAAACCTCAACATGTATGGATTATCAATATAAAAGATTAAAACAATTTAGCTTGCCTAATGGAATGAAAAGGCTTCCATGTAATGACCAGACAAGTCATTATAAAACAGATCTGCAGGTGAATCTCTCTTGGCAGGAAACTTGTATGTAGGTGTCAAAACAATAAGTTGATGTTTGCAAAAAGAACAATTACCATAACAAGAACTAATTTACATTGTAACCAGGAACAAATTCATTTGTGATATTTTGCTTCGAGGTCAGACAATAATAAATTGTGTTTTGTTATATCTTTCAGTATAGCAGTATTTATTTATTATACAATAATAAAGCTGATTAAATGACAAACACTGACTGTTTGAAGCAAAATAAGTCCGTTTCTCAGGGCCATCGGGCCGGATCCAGACCTACGTTACATTTACGTTAACGCGTGGCGTATTTACGCTATTGTAATTACTAGGCGCTCCCCTCGCTCGTACGTACTTTTGCCATTTTACGTTTTCCAAACCCTACCTTAACTTAACTTAACTTTTCAAAGCGTAACTCCTGACGGTCGTAATGGCTGTACACCTAAGCGCGCCCATACTGTATGATTTAAATGCCTCCACCGCCTCCAAAGCGTAATTACGGGTGCCGTATGGTTGGCACGCCCCTTTGTTCGTAGTTACGTTTTTGATACTAGGATGGTACGTACATTCAGAGTTACGTGCCATAACATCGGCCACGCGCATGCGCACTACCTGCAAAATAGCGTTTTTACGGCTCCGGCTAGCGTAAATACCCTAGAGGACGTAGCTCTGGATCTGGCCCTTCATCTCAGTACTCTGTATTGTGTTTTCAATGTCCAAAAATTGATTGCATAAGAGTTGTACCATTTTATAAATCACTCACATCCTTATAAGTCTGTCTCCCACATTCTTTTTAGTAGGGAAACAGTTAATGGAGAAAAAAATGTAAAGAAAAATCAATATATAAATAAAATCCACTTTAAACCTGTGCTGGGTGAAAAGTGCTGCCTTGGGTTGTGCCTAATTTGCCTATAAAGTATGTAAAATGCAGCCATAGCCCTTACATTTTGGTGTTCCATTTGCCCTGTTCCAGGAAACAATCAATCATTCTCGTAGGCAGTGCTGACCTTTGGTATTTGAAACTAGGTCTATTGACAAATATAAAACTTTTCTTTATGGACACTGATGGACAAATAACCAACATAACCTGACCCCACCACTACTGGGATTTTGGTGGTGACCGGAAGTTACCGGTGTCCTGGACTTAGATACGGGAAAAAAGAAGGCTGTTTCCCATGTTGGAGCCCGGTAAGTAGCAATGTGAAAGGTGCTGACCTGGGTTTTTCAACCCGGGTCTCACCTTATACACAACTGGAGGGATTTCTTACTGTTGCTCTCTGCCAATTATATCGTTTTGCTGGCACCTTTTTGCTTTCTCAATTTTTTCCTATTCCTTGCTCTTGCTCTGCTACTTTTTTGATAGTTGAGTGCCCTGCCTTATTGTTCCCTTGTTCCTCTGTGTCCCCATCCTTCCTTGTACCTTGTCTCTGTTCTGATTGCCTGCTGTTTGTGTGAGTGTTCGCCCTTTGTTTGTTTCACTGTTTGTTTGGGTGTTGTGCTTGGTCACTTTGGTATACTCTGCTTCCTTGCATTGTTTAGTGTCTTATCCACACTCACAGGTTCAATCATCGTGGGCCGCGACCTGTCAGAGTCCTGCAGCCCAGCCTGTCCCCACCATTAGGGGCTCCAGTGAACACCAGGCCCTGGTGTTCTGTTTCTTAACAATAGTAAACAAGTCCCTCCCCGGAAGCTGCGCGCAGATCCTTCTCTATGTCAAGGCAGACCTGGGACCCAGATTTTCCCGGGTCTTCCCTGCTGGCTATAACAGGGGTTTTTCTTAAAAACCTGCCAAATAACATGGCAATAACCCAAATTGAAAAACCTGGGTTATTGCCGGGGCAGCAATCTGAAAACGACATAAGTTACATAAAATGGCTGTTGCTCAAGAGTTAATATAGATGGGAGCATGAATGGCATGGGGTAATCTGAACAGGAAGAAACCCCTGCCTTTCATGTACCCAGGGTTTTTTTTGTCATAGAACACACAGGAATGGAGTTCCGGCACCTTTTTTTGACAGATTATCCAAGTTTTAAAAGTATTAAAATTTTTGCCGGCAAAATCATGAATGCAGTGCATGCAAGCTTGTGTGTCGAGTCAGATGCATACGTACTTCATCATTGTATTCTTTGCATGTAGGGATATATCCAGTGCTTTTTTTTTGTCATAGAACACACAGGAATGGAGTTCCGGCACCTTTTTTTGACAGATTATCCAAGTTTTAAAAGTATTAAAATTTTTGCCGGCAAAATCATTAATGCAGTGCATGCAAGCGGCTTGTGTGTCGAGTCAGATGCATACGTACTTCATCCGCGCTGCTTGTCATGGCACTGTTCGGCTTGTGGTGCTGCTCGGCTTGTGATTGGCCGTGTGGTTCTGCACATGAGTTGATGTGAGTTCCAGCACGTTTTTTTTTTTTACAAAAAAAGCACTGCATGTGCCTGTCTATATTACCCAATAATTTGATTTCAGCATCTAGTCTAGGCTTCTATAACAGCTTAATTGCTAAATAACAATAGATATAAAATATGGTATGGCATATTTTAAAATTTCAATTCCAATGCAATATGGTTTTGCCAAAGTGTAAATGTCCTGCTCTTTATTTTTTTATATTGATGACAACTCTATCCCTTTATACAGCAGTTGTTGTTTCCAAATTACATCTCATATAGTAAGACAGATAGATAGATAGACAGATAGACAAACAGACACAAAGGAACGCTTCATGGTGCAATAAAGACGTTTTATTTTGGACAAACACCAAATTTTTCCAAATTCACACATACCAAAAATAACTCTCAGCCAGAGAGTGTGGGTTAAGAGCATATAAAACACAATGTGCAAGAGCCTGCCAGCATCGGAGCTTTCACAATACTCACCGTCTGCAGATCCGGCAATTCAGGAGGGGAGGTCCGTCAGCTGGAGTCCGTGCGTGGTAGTATACTTCAGGGTCGGAGGAACACCGGCCCATCCCTCTACGCGTTTCGTCTACATACAAGACTTCTTCGGGAGGCGTGGCTAAATTTTCTCAAGTCCCGATTTTGACAGGGGTGTTCCCAAACCTCCCCCAATCACTTTTTCGAACATGCTATGTTTAAATCAGCAATAAAACCTTCTAATAAACTCACAATAGTTTACACTGTGATAAAGAAACATCTTTAATACATATTCATAGTTCTTTTTGTACAATATTTTTATACAATGTTAATCTTCATTACAGATGACTCAGCGTCTTTCTTAAAGGTTCAATTAAACTAATTTTCAGGCAAATGATTTACAACTGTAACAGTCTGCAACAGTCTATACAATTACGATTCCTACAAATCATTTTGCAAACCGATGACAATATCGTTATTCGTCCCACGAATAAGGGAGGAGCTATCGTTATCCAGAATTAGACTGATTACTGTGCTGAGATACACAGGCAATTATCTGACACTACGGTATATAAAAAGCTTGATAATGACCTCACTACTGCTTTTTCAGGTGGCATTACACCAGGCTGTCCATTCCAAGTTATGTGATGCGTTACTGGTACCCTTTCCCAAAATGCCAATTATTTATACTTCTCTCAGGATTCACAAGTCCGCTGAGGCACCCCCAGGTAGGCCGATCATATCGGCAAGGGTCTCAATGTTTCAACCTGTCTCTGTTTCTTGATAAAGTGTTACAACCGGTAGTCCAAATACAGAAGACTTATCTCAAGGACATGACTCATCTATTGAATATTTTTGTGTACTTTTTAGACCTTGTCCAAGGGGTGTATCTTATGCACTATAGATGTAATAAGTCTATACAGGTGAAATATTGCGCAAAAGTTCATGTATTTCAATAATTCAACTTCAAAAAAGTGAAACTAATATATTATATAGATTCATTACATGCAAATTGAGATATTTCAAGCATTTATTTGTATTAATTTTGATGATTATGGCTTACAGCTTATGAATACCCCCCGCCGGGCGAAGCTAGGGTAGCCTTCACCCGGCGTAAGGAAGGGGCCAGACTCCATTCTCCATCAGTTTGCAGAGGGGTCACAGTCCGGATCCCAAACCAAACAAAAAGCAGTGACTGTTCACAGAGAAGACCTGTTAACTAACAAGCCACCTAAAGCACTTGACAATCAGATCCCTTGGGTTACTAGGTTTAGTCACTCATCATTTATTCAAAAGAGAGCAGCTAAGGCCTTGTGGCCGATCATCCATACTGTCCAAAAACTTCATTCTATGAGAAATCAAAAGCTCCTTGCAAGTCACACCAGAGGTAAAAACCTTAGCGACCTGGGACTGTATTCACATGGAGTTGCGTGTGTATTTTTAGACTGCGCATACGTAGTAACTTTATTTACATAACTTATGTAGAATATACGCACATAAGTGCTTTAGGCACGGACATGTGAATCGCACTTGGGGGTATATTTACAAAGGGCGATTTTTCCCTTCAAATTCAAATTGCAGCGTCTATCCACGATTTGAATGCGATTTTTACTGTGAATTCACAGAATTCACTAACATGCGATTTTGCGGCAAATTTTTTTAACTCACAAGTTTCCGCGATTTTGCAAGGTCTAAATCGCGGTGGTTTTCTATAAAGAAGCACTGCGATTTGTCCCTGCAAAAATCACGGCAACTCGCAGGAGTTTAGCTTTTGTGAATACAGTGATTTGATATTCACAGCAAACTCACACGATTTTAGGCGATTTTTGAAAAATCGCGTTTTGTAAATATACCCCTTGGTGACATACGTACGAATGAGCAGGGTTGAAATACATACTTGAAAATTTACATGAAAGTGGGTGGGGGGACGCATTTAAATGAACGCTTCAGGGCACTTTAAAGAATCGCACTCACGGAAGACATACGCACGTAAGTACACACGTAAAGAACAGAGTGCTCTATGGTGTAAGTCTACGATTGCACGGATGGGAGAGGGGAGTGTCGTGGGTGTTGGCGGGTGTTGCCTTGCTACGTGTGTGCATATAATCGATGAAAATCGCTGGGTGATTGAAACATCCGTATTCCTGTCTATGATGACTAATAAATAAGCCTGAAAGGCTTCATGCACCACTGATATAAAGTCTTGTGAGTGACTCCTTATTATCCTACTATCTATATATATTATACGAATAACAAAAGAGACAATGGGGCGCCTACCGGTGCATTAAAAGTGGTTTATTTTCTATCATTAAAAACAAATGGAGCTTTTTAATGATGGATAATAAATCACTTTAATTGCACTATTAGGTGCCCCATTGTCGCTTTGTTTTTAACTCATTTGTAGTGCTCTGGATGGAGTCCTCTTAAAGGAGTCACCTTTTAAAGGGATCCCAGTTTGGAACGGTTTATTCAATCTTGTGCTATCAAAGTTTCTGAACATCACACAACAAAGGACTTAAGACATTGTGGACTTATACAAGTTAATAATAACAGTACCAAACAGCAGCTTGAAATTCAGCATAACACATGGGAGCAGCAGAGCAAGATTGCAGCACAGTGGCCCAGTGAGTATCACTTAATCATGAGTTCGATTCCCAAACTAGATCTGTGTGGAGTTTCAAAACAAAAAGTAGTTAGTGCTTAAAGTATATTTAATGTCATATATTACAACATATAAAACGGTTCATACATATAATACAATAATAATAAAAATGATACACACTGCAGAGGTAAAACCTAGCAGTGTGTGAAGTTCCCTGTCTGGGTTCTATGTGCCTGGTTTCCCTCAGTTGTGGGATAATCATCTGGAGGTGTTCCTGATCACTGCAGCTGATTGGAGGAGTGGGCTTTAAATAGCATTCTGCCTGGCAGTTTGTCGGTTATAGCATCTGGTTTCCTGTATTTGCCTGCTGTCTGATCGTGCTCTTGCTGTGTATCTGACTGTGTATTTACTCCCTCCGTTTATTCCTGGCGTTATCCCTTACTTTCCTTGTGTCCTCCATTCCTCTGTTTGTCTGCCCCTGTACCTGTGATACTCCGCATCGGACACCACTCCCCTGTATTGCGGTGTGCTGTGTTCCATCCATCAGTGTTTCTGCTCTCATTACCCTCCTGGGACCTTTTGTCCTCCTAGGTGTTATCACCTGAGGGCCTTGTGGTTATCTGTAGTACTCCTGTGGTATTGCATTATTCATTGTACTATCCCTGGATCTTTCCCTGCTATTTCTATCTGCCCTGTGTCAGAGTGAAGGGTTCCGGTCTGTCTATCTGTGTGCAAGAGCTCCAGCCTGTACACCAGTGTATCAGGGTTCCAGCCTGTACTTCTGTGCGTTTGGGTTACAGTCTAGGTACGTCCATATTGATTTACATATTTGACCGCTACATGTGTTAATTGGGAGACATCCCTATCAGCACTTGGTAAAGCTATATGTGAAACTTACCATCTATTTTTGGAATATAGTTTCTACAATCCGCTCGCGGCAGCGTAAAATTCCACATGCTGATTTGAATCAATTTATGTTCGATTCCATTACCTTTGGTACGCCTCAGTATTTTTATGACTATTTGTAAACCTGAATAAAAGGTGTCTTCCAGACACCTGTTAATGGAACAGCGCATAAGGGGAACTGCGACCATTACTAATCTGGAGCTTTTAAAAGAATTTACAAGAACTTCATGAATGTTTGAAGGAAGACGGTTTTGGACTAAATCACTGGTGACGGAGTGGTCAGAATGTTGCATGGCAAATAAAGACAGTATTGTATGTAAGTGAACAACTGGGTTATTTATTGAAAAAAACATAAAAGAACATGTCACGTATTAGGCTACAACTGTTAAGAACATAAGGCACAAGAGTTAAGCTCCGCTCTCAATAACCCTATAGTTCTAAATACAACTAGCACCCATAACATTTTTTTTAAATCAGCAATAAAAGCCAGTCAAAACAATATGCATTAAAGATAAGGCTATTCCTGGAACCTGGAACAAAACCAACCTTTCCATATCAACATTCAGGGTAAAGGTTGTAAAATATACCTTACTCTTTTGTGTTACGCCCAATTAAGTCAGTGGGGCCTTGATGTCACAATTATCTGTGAATGGCAAATTCATGACTATAACTCCAGTTAACAAAATGGCTTACAGTCATGTGGCCAGAAAGCAAATTCATTCCAAGGATTTATATCTCACAAGCCCCCAAGCAGACAGCGTTATCCACCATCTATATTACCATAAACATATTACAAATAAAGGAACAGAAGATTATTCCTTAGAAAGATGTAGTGGTGTAACTATAAGAACTTTCTACAATATACATTTATTTTTGATTGCAGCAGTAACAGGCAGGTTTGGCTTAAGCAATCAGATCAGTAATTGTGCTGTGTAGGCATTAACCATTTATTGCAAGAACATTGACCTTGTCTTAAAACTCTTTACAATCCTTCTGAGATATAGAATTAGGAGTCACATGAAAGAAAATACACAGAGGAAACTGTAAGTTACCACAGGATATGGCTGCTGGAAAGGAACATACATATGACTGCTGGGGGTTTGCATGTGCATTTCCTCTTGCTGAGCACCTATATTTTGGTCAGTTAATTAAAATCTGATTAAACTGATCATGGTGTGTGCAGGCGGAAAAGGTGGATAAACACAGAAGAGCTGCAAAAGACAGAGAAAAAGTAGGGGTTAGAAACAGAGGGAAAAGACAGTGGGGGCTTGGTGACCAGGTAAAAAATAGGGGAAGGCAGGGGGTAGAGAGACACCAGGGGTCAGATTTACTAAGCTGCAGAATTGGAAAAGTGGAGATATTGCCTATAGCAACCAATCAGATTCTACCTCTCACTTTCCTATTACATACTAGAGAATGTCAGCTAGAGTCTGATTGGTTGCTATGGCCAACATCTCCACTTTCCAAACTTAGTAAATATGGCCCCAAGAGTTACAGCACTGGATGACACCAACCTTAGTGACAACACTGCATAGTAATGTATATAGATAATAAGCATAGCAGAGCAGTATGTCATAACAGGGAGAAGTTGATAGAAGCACTTCCTTGCATGTGTTGTTTCAGATAACCCTAGACTCAGTTTGCAGCTGTCAGGGAACAAAAAAGCCCCTAGAATATTCATTTCCCTAAGTGAAAAAACCCTCAGCATTATTTACACAGAATATTCTTGTTTTCTGTCAGCAGGGAAACATCACATTTTTCTGTTTGTTGCCCGGTTACCCAGCTTAGTGATATGCCCTCATGTGACACTACCTAAAAGCTTTCTCATGTAAACTTGGCAAAGCTCTATTCTGGTCAAATAGGAAGGTTCCTCCTGAGGGCTAAATAACAGAATATGTCCATAAATCTGCAATACCCTAGAACTAAACAGTTCAGATTCTGTTGTTCATATACTGGGCTCCATTTACTAAATGGTGAACACTTCGTTTACAGGAGATAAAGACAGTTTTCACCTGAAAATGGTATTTATCTCCTTAAAACAAAGTGTTCACCACTTACAAAGCTCTGATCGCCATGGAAACCATGGCAATCATCAGCTTCTGGATCCCCAATCGCTGGCCTGAATATGGACCGGCTGATCGCTGTATTTCAACAATCCGCGCCAATACTATATATAACGCCATCTGAAGATGGCGTTAGTCGAAGTATTTCAGCAATCTCCCAATATACCCCCCTTTTCCTTCCCCATATAGCTGTTATCGGGGGGAAAGGGGGGGATGTAATGTCTGTATTAAATAAAATGTTTTTATATTTTCTGTGGGTTTTTTTTATACATTTTTTCATTATTTTAAAAAAATGTATAATTTAAATATATATTTTCCCACCGTTATCACCAATGGTGTCCCTTGTTCATGTGAACAAGGAGCAAAAATGGGTATTTCGGTGGGCAAAAGCAGGAGGAAAAAAATAAAGAGTTAAACTTACCTTACCGGCACACCGCGTCTTCTCTCTGAAGTTAAAGTCCCGGCACACGCGCACTGTAGCAAAATTTGGGACTTAAATATGTTTAAGTCCCAAAAGTTTGCTACTGCGCATGCGCCGGGACTTCATCTACGAGCGGGATCGAGCGCCTCAGGCGAAAGACCTGCAAACCATCACGGGACCTCGCCGGAGGGGTAAGTATTGGTAAATTTGGGGAACTAATTGTCCAAACAACGCTCTCTGCACTGAAACTAATAAATGGAGCACACTGAGTGGAGCTCTATAACCCCTGCAGCCTCACTCCTGGCTAGTCAGATTAAAGAGTTAAAGCCAAAAGGAGTACATTTCTTTCTAGACTAATCAATTTGCAATGTGTATATACAAAATTGTATGGATTACATGTGGGGAGAAATACTGACTGCTGTAACATTTATCACTCAAATGAAGTTCAAAAGGTGAGCGAGGAAATGGGATGACTTTTATTATGTCAGCACGATTTAAATGTCCCCTTTTGCAGTGAAATGTAGTTTTGCAAAGAAGCACGTTTGCTCCTAACCCTGATCCAGCCCCAATGATCAGTCACATCAGTCAACAAGCTGCCTACAGTTCCTGTAAAAATATCATCAATCCAAACTGACATTTTTTAGTTTTGATTTTTAAACCTTCTCTTTCTGAGTTAAATAAAGTAAATTAGGTTTTGTTTTTTTTACAGATGGGTCATTGTTGCCTTTTTGCTTGGCTACATTAGTATTTTAGATATTCATATAAAGGTGAACTAAAAGTATTAGTTATTAAAAATAAAGGTAAAACTCCTTGAGAATCCCAACAAATCACTGAAAATGTTCCAATTCTTTTACATATATAGCCATGCAAACTGTCCACATTGTTTCCACATGGAAATAACGAGTTACACTTACGTCCCCCTCAATATTTTTGGTCATGGTAGGTGTAAAGTCAGAGTAATGAGAGGCTGAATAAAAGGAAATCGTTACTAAACATACACAGGAAGAGCTGAAATGAAACCTCCTAATGGCTACACTAACAAGCCTCAACTCATTTCTGTTCTAACTGCACTACAAGGGATTTTAATGCCATGTTACAACAAGGTAGGGAATGAAGGCTGTCAACAAGAGGGAGACAAATACAATGCCCATTGCCTAAGAAAAGTGCAAACCCCCCCAAAATACTGACATGGTATAATGCCTTGTCCTGTGGTCAAAATGGCATCTTAGAAAAAGTAAAGTATCACAGGCTCACACAAAAAGAATAACACTGGGCGCCCGACATCTTTTAATCTTTAAATGATCAAAATGTTTACAATGCCCGAACAGAAAACATCATAAAATCAAATGAAATGGAATCATAAAATAAAACATGAATGACATATAGTATAGGTGGTGGTGTAAAAACCAGATTTGGTTACAGGAAAAAGAGTTTGTCACACAGCTGAATAGATGGCTCGTGGTGGAGGAACTGGCCAGACAGAAATGCCAACTTGTGTGCATATTTGCATGGTGCTGGTACCCGAATAGTACCAGGCCAATTCCAATACATGTGGCACAGTTTGAAAGTTAACCTGTTAAGGAAACAAAAGTGAAACATTACATATACGAAAGGTAAGGAGGTATAGTACAGCGCTAAAACATGCAATGTAAAAGCTGCTTGAGCTTACACTGAATGAAGTGTGAAAAAAACTTCCCAAAAACAAATATATACAAGAGGAACAGTCCAAAACGCCAGTTTTGGACAGAAATTGAGAATTTATTTAATATGAGCTATTCTTACAATTACCAACCACTACCTGTATCATTTGCCTGCAAAGACAGGAAAAAGCGCAAAGTGCAGCTATTCCGGTAAGTAAAAATCATGGATGTTAATGTGTACCTCTATGAGGAGCGCATAAAAATCTGCAATGTAAATTTGTGTGAAGCACGATTGGTTATCGCAGGCAACTGAATCAGGCACATAGACCATTATATAAAGCTGGAAAAAAGGACTCTGTAGGAGTACAGATGTACAAGGTTAACAAGTTCCTTCTATAGCCTGATTGGATACATTACTTTTATTTAATAAACCCCAAAAGAACCAAGGGCAAAAAATTCAGTTGCCATATTGGATAAAAAGAACAGGATTTAATTTAATGACAAATATTCCACTTTGTATAAGATGGTATGGAGGATACTGGAGAACTAGAGGACTTCCCAAATATGTCCCTCAAATATGGATTATCTTTTTTTTTTTTTTTTTATTCAAACGTTTTTATTGAGTTTTTATACAGTCAGCTGCAGTTATACAAAGAAATATACAACGTCTTATACATAACAAATCATTCAACATATTTGATGCATTCAGTATTACTGACATCTTACATAACATCATTTAAATATGGATTATCTTTTTAAATTCAAATTGCGAGATTCATTAAGAATTGATTTGAACGCGATTTAAATGAAATCACGTGAGTTGCTGTGATTTGTACAAAAGAAAACCACCGCGATTAGGGGGCAGTGTTTTATATAAGAGATGACGTCAGAAACACTACTACTACACTACAGAAACCACTGTAACTGACTTCATCTCTTATATAAAACACTGCCCCCTAGCGACCAAATGGTCATTAGGAGCAGCACCGCAGAAGAAAAGGGGGTGTCCCCGTCGTGGCAAGCGGAGAAGAGCCCAGAGAACCGGACTAGTGACTCCAATCAAGCGGAACACAGACTGCAATCAACAGAAGAAGATTCTGCACATCCAGCAAGGCTTCCCAAGACTGATAACATCAAACGGTGTGTGCCCAAAATGTTTATTCTTTTTAAACAACACCCACTGCATCCATACACTTAGATTAGAAGCCACCGCAGATAAGTGCACACATTAGGGAAACTTTATGTTTTACATGCACACTTACTGTAATGTGTTAATGTATGTTTGGTGCACACTGTATTTTTTTGTACACACTACACGCAGCGCGGCATGGTTAGCAGCCTTACCATGCTTAGCCTTGTAGTTCTATCAGCACAGCATGGCTAAGGCTTTCAGCCATGCAGCACTTAGTTCTTCACACACAAGTATATTGACATGTGTTTTTGATGGTCAGGGATGGGAGATCACAGTAAAATCGCACCTCTCTGGCTGCGATTTTATTTTTGGTGATTTCAGGTCGCACTGAAGGCGAATCCTCCAAATCGCCTTTAGTGTATAGGACGATTTTTTTTTCAGAAACTGTAATGATGTTCCTTGCAGTGGCTTCCTAGCGCTCAGCATGATTTGCATCACTTTCAAAGAGAGCTTTAACTTTACATTAAATTTTACTGACTTTTGATACAGAAACAGTCCCAGGGAAAGAAGATCTGGCTCCACAGAGAAGTGTTTACTATGTTGGACAGGTTGGAATACCTAGTTCGGCAATCCAAAGTCACAATAATAATGTTGACATTCCTCTCGACAAGTGAGGAAAGGACCCAAGACAAAAGTCCTAGTACACCACCATTCCAGCAACCCACCTAAATAGCAACGGAGCTGCCATGATCACAATGACTGCCCAATCCAAACATTTGCATTAACTTTTATTTTATACCCCACTATCAAAACCTATGTAATACAAACAGATATTTTTTTTATAACCAATGAATGTGCTTATATAAAGGAACACAAAGATTAAAGCGGTGTACATATACCGGAGACACAGCTCCTGACCAGACTGTTTACACAATCCTAAAGGAGATCTACAACACCCAATCTATGTGTACACACTTATCCAATTTTACTACAGATCACCAATCTCCATCTGCTGAAATGTACACATACACACTCTACATCTCTGGCTGTACAGATGCTACTCACAGACATCTTTACATAAGCATCGGCAGAAGATTTGGACAAATAAGACGCAAAGCATATACCCTTGTAAAATAGTCAGGACCCCTCATTTTTATGGAAGTTTAAGACTAAGCAACTAGGATTAGATGTAACAAGGTCAAAAGTATCCAATGTGGAACCAACCAGTAGGCCGGATTGAATGAGAATTGGACAAGTCTGAACCCAGTTTAAAGCTCAGTGGATTTGAAAAACTACACACTACAAGCGAGTCAGCTACAGACATTAACCAAAGTAACATATCTACATCACTCAGTACAACCTATTACTAGAAGCATCTGTGCATTATATTATTTATTAAAAAGTGTTTCCATAGCGCCATCATATTATAGAGCACTTCTAGACCCAGAGGAACTACACATCAGACTCTGGAAAGTCTGAATATGGCCCCCATCTCCTTGGGAAGAGCGAAGGAAGAGGAAGCGGTGAAGAGATAATATCTGGGGCTGGTTCCACTGCTGCTAATGAGTAACAGAAGACTGCATGCAAAGGTCTTTTGCTGTAGCATGCTGGACACAGAAGCCTAAAAAAGCGGTTACACTCTCCGCTAAGAAAACGTCATTTCCGAAAAAGGGACGTCCGAAAGTTCCTTTTAGGATGTCCCTTTTTCGAATCCTTACCCATAAATAAATTTTTTAATGAATGGGCGAGTATGCCGTTCGACATACTTCACCCATTCACTATCGCAATTACCGATATCCCTCTGCCGCCTTCTATCAACGGACCTGGAACAGATGAGTAAATTCTCTGCACGGGGTAGAGAGGGTTAGGGTCAGGCTGCCAGGAAAGGAGAGTTAGGGTTAGAATTAGGGAAAGGAGTGGGAACTATTTTTACTGACACTTTCGGACCACGGAGCTTTTGGTGCTCTGTGAATTGATTGCTATGCCTCATCGAGGCATAGCAATCAAAATCCCAGTCAGTTTGCAACTGGCTGGGGAGAAAACGGCCGTTCCGACCAGAGCCCCACATCCCTAAAAAGGACACTGAGAAGGAAAGGTACCAAATACTGTTTCAGCAAAATAAAAACCTCCATCAGATTAGAATAGAAAATGACTGAACAGGATCCGCTTCCCTGTATGAGCCAAGACACCAGAGGTGCACCTCTATTAGTGGTGACGGGTCCCTGTGCTGTTTGTACGATGTAGCACTTCCAGCATGGCCCCACACAGACCTCCTGAAATCCTGACCCTTACAGAGACCCCCCGCTTCACAGCACAAAAATAATTCCATAGGAATAAAAGAGAGCCTATAAAAACAGACATGTCCTGCCCTAAGAAATATAAGGTGCATTCATCGGGTACTTAAGCTATACTGAAGTGTTGGTCACAATCAAGGTACAAAGGAAAAAGAGCTCGACTTAAAGAAGAATATTTAGTTTAAAAACTCCTCACCCCATAACAATACCCACAATGCTCCAGTGCCCCCATAGAAGATAAGACTAAATGTCATGCCAGGGTTAAATATATTAATCATATGGGATTCTTACCTCTGTAAATGGTCAGGGCTGAGGTTAGCTGTATTCATTACACAAATGTAGTGAGTGGGAATTCCACAACCCTGCCTCGCATGGTGTGACAGCAGGTAGAAATCCACCCTACAAAACAAGAGAGGTCGGATGAGGCGAAGTGATCCACACAACTCTCAGATATGTCACATGAAACACGTCCAGGCTCACCAGTCACGGCTCGTTACAGTGTGATCCAAGATGGTCCCAGGTGCAGGAGTGAAGAAATCACCAGAACTGGAGCAGTACATATTGGTGCTAATTCTCTTCTGCACCACAATTACCACCATGCGGGGTGAATAATTCGCAAATGTGCTAAAACAAGTCTGCAGCTGTGGGATTTCATAATCCACCACTGCACTCAACTGGCCGTCTGACACTCCATCCCGGAAGACCACAATCTTCTCTGGAAGCACATGGTTGAGCTGAAAAGAACAAAAGCAAAACACTATTGTGCTCACATTCCTGAGCTATAACCATCTTATATAGAAACACACTACATAAATAGTTAAGATTACAGACTTCAACTAACAAATGCAAAATTAAACGTCTGTATTAAAAATTAAATTAATTAAAATTAAACGTCTCAACCAATACAGTCAGAAAAAAACTCTACTACTATTTAACTGACATGACTTTATACACAAACTGACAAAACCATTGCAAGTTTGGCACTAGAGGGTGATAATTATATTAATATTCTGAATGTTCAGAAAGGATAGTGCTACCACTACGGCAAAAAAAATAATTAGGTGCACAATTAAATAGGTGCACAAATATCCACAATAATTCCAAAGTTACAAAAAATGACTATTACAAAACACAGCGAACTGTTAAAAAGTAGCTACAATTGTTACAACAATATCATATAAAGATGCATGTCCCAATACTCTCTTCTCAGCCAGGCATCAAAAATGTATATTCCACATTTGTTTACTTGCTCAATACCACCAACAAGTATGTCCATATAATGTCCTATGGTCAATTAACAATATATCTGAATGTGACTACTCTGCCTTAATTGTCACTATGGATTGAGCGTTGTACCATCGTTATGAAATAGTCATATAAACACACTTCCATCAGTTCAGTGCTGCAGAAACTGACACTTTCTAAATAAAGAATAATAACCATAATAGTAATAATTGATCTCCAACCTCGTTAAACTTCTGGAGGGCAGCCACTAGGCACAGCTTCAAGCCATCCATGATCTCCTGATGCGGTAGCTGAAATACCACTCGTGAGTACCAACGTGTCACATTACTGTATTGTGCAGATGAAGGGTGAGCAAAGAAAAAGAAAATGATAATCTGTTTAAAAGAATCAAGCCCATGTACACACATTTATATAATATATATATATATATACACACACATACATACACACACATTGCACACAGTATACCATAGCTGAATTCTATAGAGATCTATTAAAGGAAGCAATGACTTATTGCATCTACCTGATAATAGCAAAATAATTGTTTAAGGCAGAAAGACTAGACATGCAGAACTCACTGGTTGACGCTGGCCACAAAACCTGTAACAGAGCGTAAGCCGCGGCTTGGGTCATGGTAGACATCCACCCCGATGACCATTAGGTGTTTCTAGGTGGGGAGAAATTCAGAGACTATCAGCAAAAATATATACAAAATAAACCAGCAGCAACCATAATACATCCCTTTTTAGCTGTATGAATTCTACACATCCCTTCATTGGTGCAAGTCTATCAGCAACCATGAATCTCTACACCAGGAATAGGCAACCTGTGGCACTCTGGGTTTTGTGGCTCTAAAAGTGCCTTTGTGCTTTGTCGGGTGTTAAGTACGTCTTCACTGTTAGGTTAATGCCAATGTCTGCTGTATGTATGTTAACTGGACATGTCAGCAACAATCTTCCTCAACTAGCTCTGCCTTTTACTTTCAGTTTCCTTCTCATCTGCGTTGCAGAAAAATTTTAATTGAAGAATCACCGAGCGATCCAGCAGGATATGGTTTGTGTGCACAGTACCAGGATCGGGTAAAGAATTGAGAGTAAATTACAGAACTATGACGCATCTTTTCAAAAATATCAGTATGTAGTCTGCATTATTTATGTATATTTAGGATAGCCTTGTTTACCTCAAGCTGATGATTCCAATTATCAACCACTATATTTCTTCTCACATAATCTCCATACAGAATGCAGAGATTACACCTCTTACCATCCCGTGTATAATACATTTTCTTGGACATATATTACAAAGGAGAAATTATCCCTCTCCTCATTCCTTCAGCATTGTGATTGATGGATGACTCCAACCACACAACAATCAGTTTAATGAGACCACCCTTCACTCTGATTGGAGAATACCCAAAGCCATCCATCAATCAGCATTTTGCAAATTGCTTGAATGGCAGCTGGGAGAGTATTACAATAAC
>WWET01001273.1:169274-201902 GCA_011038615.1 Limnodynastes dumerilii | reverse complement strand
CGTAGGGACGCTGGGGGACGTCCCCTCCAGCGTCCCTACGGCGCTACTCTGCACACCCGATCTACGATCGGCCGTTTCCATAGTGACGCCGGGCAACATCTGCCCGGCGCATGCGCATTATGGCTACGGCCACCGTACTAGCGACGCGGCCGTAGCTCTGGATCAGGCCCAATGATTCTGAGAAGCGCAATCCGAGACAGAAAAATGCGGACAATGTATTTTAGTAATGGCAACAGATAAAAATATCGAACACAAATATTTTATCAGCATTTGCAAACATCATTTCACCTACAAACTGTCGTGATATTGGCTGATCCCCCAATAACCGGCTGATTAGACAGATAAACGCTCTAGTGAACGGCCAGCTTTAGGTATTTTTATTCTCACTGAAACATGGTGCAAACACTGGATAATATAGGGCAGCTCTGTGTCTACATCTCATGCACAAAGACTGTATAGCAAGACAATTTACAATGCATTACAGGGGGATTGAACCTAAACTTTATAAATACAGAGCCATACTGCACGTTATCTCTTATTTTATGACCGTTTACAAACATGGTATATTCAATGGAAATATTTACTGTCATAAAACTTTAAATAAATAAATAACCAGATTGTTGTGTTTCCATGCAATGTATTTTATTGTGCCCTGCAATATAAATACACCAAAAATCTGAGCCTACGGATCAGACCACGAGGAGCACGGACATTATAAACGCATATGTAGCCTCAATGCTTGTGTCACAGGAATGTTTTCCCAGGGAAAGTGTAGTCACAAAGTGTGGCAACTTCCTGTCAGAAGAGGCAACTTGGGTAATGTAATGTTAAGTGTGCTGAGTAATACATTTTAACAACACTTATATAAACAGCTCAGCTAAAGTTTCCATAAAACAGATTACATTTATAGACTTATGGAATAATCAGTAACTTAACTTATATGTCTGAGAGCAATCACGTTTTCCTTTCCTAGGATTTATCTTATCTAACGCAATTCAACAAATACTGTACAACTGTGTAGACTTGGTAAGATCAAGTGTCAGATTATCATTCAAAGACTGACTAATGTCACTCTACTGGGATTAACCTATGGATTTCAACAATGTGAGATTTACACTGCTGTTATTTCCATTACAAGGACAAAATTACACGAAACAAAGAAATTCTACCACTATTTATAAAAGTATTGTAATAAGGAACAGACTGCAGTTCCGATAAGAGTTGTTAGTTGCGAACACACAATAAGCCCCATATGCTGCACTAAGCGCATCCCACTCAGAGACCATCACTATGTATTGATTGAAATTCAATACATATAATGCAGCACAGCTAATAAACACAGCCCTATACACCATACAAATAGTGTAAAATATAAACCCATTATAACACAAATCCAACACCACTCTACATTTCCTGTAGACTACAACTTACATCCAAGAGAGATGTGCATTATACACATACCGAAGATAATTTATTCTTCACATGTTTTATCTTAGGAATACGATTTATTGTTTTATTTTGTTTATACTAGGTAAATAAATGTTGACAATTTAACTTGATCATCTTACTAAACAAACAGCCCCAATCACTTACAGCTGATATAGATGGCTCACGGGTGATTTCCCTGGTCCAATTAAGATCGTCTCCAAGTGGGTATGAATTATTTCGCAGGTTAATTTTCTCCCTTGGTAGAATTCTGCCAGACGTCTGGAGTAAGTAAATAAGAGTTATAATCAGTCACACATTCTATCTTCCAAGACTAAACAGTAGACATCAATGCGCTTTTTGCCATCTGATGTCTTCTATCTTATACTACTACTAGGGAGGAATCAAAGAGAAAAATAGACAGGATATAAATAATTGGAAATCTTTTTTCTCCCCTGCTGTCTAAAGCTGGCCATACACTAGAGTGATTATCAAAAATCGCATGAAATTATTCACGATTTTTCATCTAATAGTCATAAAATGTGAAAAACCTCAAATTTTCCATCTCCTTTTATCGTCCTCCAAAAATTGCTTTTGACCATACACCTGCTGATAAATAAATGTTTTTTCTCGTATGAGGTCACTGCAGGAAATGGTCATAATAAACTTCCTGTTGACGCTCCCTTCACTTTATGTATGCACATGCAGGCTCCATTAAAAGTCCAAAGTTCGGGTGTGCTCCATTAAAAAAAAAAAAAAGGTCCAGAGTTCTGTTTCAATACATGCTGTGTATACGAACACAGTCGGAAAGAAGAAGGTGTCATGTGGAATTAGCATAATCACCCCTACATTTAAGTTTTATAAAGTAACTTTATAGAGCAACTTTTTGTAGTCAAATAAAAATTCCCATCTAAAATTGCAATAAATAGTTTGCAATATTTGGAATAGATGTTAATGCTTTCAACATAACTGTTTCTCTGTTCCATAACCCTCCACATAATAAAGAAGCAAATAAATACAAAGCACACTAAAAAACATAGCTGGAATCTGTGTGTGTGTGTGTGTGTGTGTGTGTGTGCGTGTGCGTGTGTGTGTGTTCCAGCCTAACTCTGGAATGCTTGGAGCAATTTACAACTTGGCACACATATGACTTACAATCTGGAAAAAAAACTGTGGAGTAAGACACCCCTAGGGGTTGGGGTGGGAAAGGGGTGACATGTAAAAATAATCGAATAACCAATATTAGTGGTGAATCCATAGTTTTTGGGGTCGCTAAGATGAATACTCCCGATGCCATTTAAGTCCAAGTTTAGCCGACATCAAATGTCCAAAATGACCTCTTAGTGTCACATCCATAGTTTTCGGGGTCACTGGGAGGAAGAGACAGGGAGCCTTTTTGTGGACCCTACACTGGATGGATCTGGATGACATCACATCCCGATTTAGGGGCGACTTCTCGATTTGTGCTCTGTAAAGGGGCGGGGCTTTTGGAAAAGAGGGTGTGGTTTCAACAAATAAGTTCAATTGTGGCCAGAATTTGGTCAGAAAGAGGCCAGAGCTAATTTTGAAAGGCGTTGAATGACATTCTTAACAAAAACAGTACATATGGGAAAGCTGATCATTATTTCGAAAATGTTGACAGTTACATTCAACTCATTGATAAGTTAATAATTTGAAGACTTAAACAAAGGCAACGCCGGGCACTTCTGCTAGTATTTCATATAACAGGGTTGGCAAGTGTAGGACATGCTCTTCTGTACCACCTGAGGTTGTTTAGCACTTTGTTTCAACATCAGAACTGTCACATTGGAATCTATTATAAGGCTTCATGGTTCTCGCAATGCTTAGCAATGCAGTGGACTAAAAATTGCTGTTCACACCCTCTCTTCACCTGGACATTTTGGTGCCTTTGCTGGTGCTTTGATGAACTACACAACATCACCTGCATTAGGGTTTCAGTAAAATGGCAGTAGAAAGATGGAGAGAGTTCAAAAGGTAGCCTTGGATATTCTTAAAAAGACATCTGAGATAACCAATGAAATACTGTATAAGTAAAAAAAAAAAAAGCAAGGACAGGTGTGCCTGCCTACTAAAACACACAAAGATACAGTTATTTCTTGCAAGGAGCAGAAGTGCACAAAATTTCTTGACAAAACCCAAAAAGAAAAGTTCCTACCAAATGTATATCAGAATCTATTTGAAGGCCCCATCTCTGTAGCTCACTCTGTGCATTCTCATTGTGCAGAATTCTTTTAATGAGTTTGTTAAGGGAGATGCAGTGCTGCTTGGGGTTCAGATGGATCTGTTGGGTCACTTCCTGAATACAGAAGAAATGAGTGATTAATAAGCTAAGAATAAAACTATTTAAGTGAAGTCAATGCATGTGGAATTGTGAGAGCTGTATAGGTGGCACATAGTGTAGGATGAAAAAGATAGAACCTAAGTCATTTGGTACTAGGTATAGCTGTTTTTTTTTTGTTTTTATTGTTACTAAGATATAAGACAGGGGTGGCCAAACAGTCGATCGCGATCGACTGGTTGCCTGCAGACTTGTGACCAGTAGATTGCGCTGCTCCCTTCTCCCTGCGGCGGTGACAAACGGGGTGTGCGGGTGACATCCACACATCATGATGTGCAACCAGGGCTGGCGCAATCTGTTATGGAGACTGCAGCACTCATACAGGACATTCCTGTATGCTCTATGTAACTGCTGCAGCAGCTCATACAGGAACTTCCTGTATGAGCACTTCTTGTATGCAGAAAGAGCGGTGCGGAGGAGGAAGGCAAGGAAAATGGGAGAGGCTGGAGAAACATGGTGGGGAATACTGAAGGGGGCTGGAGAAACATGATGGGGAATACTGAGGGGGACTGGAGGCACATGATGGGGAATACTGAGGGGGGCTGCAGGCACATTATGGGGAATACTGCCTTCATATGTGCCTAAGTAACTTGGAACCGTCATTTAGCAAGTAAATACAAGACATGCAGCCTCATGCATCAACTCCACATTACCAATAACTTTGTGCAAAACACCCTTTAATTAGGCTAACATTAATGTTTAGTTTGTTTTATGTGTTCGTTGGCTCATAACCCCCTAAACAGTATTGCAGTAAGATTATTTGGACTATGGTAGATCTCAAAAGATTTTTTTAAATTTAGAATTGATCTCTAAAGCTGGGCACACACTAGAGCGCTTATCGTCCCAAACGCACGATTATCTTGGATTGGGCCAAAAATCGCTCAAGTGTGTGAAAATCGTCCCGTTTATCGGCAGCCACATGCTGGGAGCGATAATCGCTCTAGTGTGTGCCCAGCTTAAGTCCGAAAGTCTGGCCACCCCTGATATTAGATATTTTCCTCCTGTTGTTACTTGCATGTGACACGATGCGAAGTGTCCTAAACATTCTATAAAAGTTAGTGTCCCTGGAGGACTTGCCACAGAGGAGGAGTAAAAAGAGGACTGAGAAAACACACAAAAAAGTTCTGAGGCCACTGTGTAAAACTACGAAGAAAGCTCATAATTAATCAGCAATTTCTATGAAGTGGAGCTATAAGCCTGTTATAGGGTAGATCAATAATCAACTAAGACAACTAATTACCTTCATGGCTCGCATGTCTTGCTTCATTTTCTCAGGTATGCCAGTCATGAAAGAAAGTTCTGGAAGTAGGAGAACCAAACCTGGCATCTAAGGTATAAAAAAAAGAATATCGGTTTAAACTTGGCAAATTCCCAATTTATAGTAAATAAAAATAAAAAATATCTCACAGTAAAACTGCTGGGCAACAAGAAAAATTTATAATTTGCCCATAAAAGTAAAAATATCATTTGTATATGTGCTCTCAGGTTTATCCTAGCTAGTAATAAACATTAAGGGTATTTCATTAGGGACAACTGCTACATGGGATCCAGGCCACCCTGTTACCTGTAGTTTCCAAGTGATGATCAGCTATTTTCTTATAACAATATTATCTAAAATTCTGCATAAGAAAGCATTCCCTGGCCTGGAGCTCTATAGAACCTTAATATAAATGAGCTTAAGTGTCAGGTAAAATTTCAAGGGTTATTCAATGACATAACGTAGGTGCTATGAAATGGGCAGTTTTGGCACTTAAAATCTCAATGTAGGATTTGCCGGAAATGTGTTTAGCCGACACCGTTTCCATTAAAATTTAGACAGAAAACACTGGTCAACAAAATCTTCCTTGCTTATTGTTACAAGAGTGACTAAAGGGTATCTAATAATGTTTTGGAGGGTAATTAAATACTCATGTTGGGACTGAATCAGAGTTTGGGAGTAAGGGTAAAAGAGGTGCAAGTGTACAGCTCTGCTAAACCATTTTGCAAAGTAAGGGGTGTTAAGTAATTTAAAATCTTTTGCATGCAGGGAAAATACTTTACCTTTACACGTAGAACTCAAATACTGCATAGCTTTATGTTTATTCTATAAAACGGAGTTGAGATAAGATACTTCACCTCTTAATTCTAATTCTGGTTTCACAATTTAAAATGGCCTCCCCTTTCAATTCAACATAGTATTGCTCAGGTCTACGCTTGCACCTAAAAAAGAGGTGTAAGTGCAACTCTGAATCAGCCCCGTCAGCACCAGTGATCCACCTGCAGTGTAGCAAGAGACCAACGTATACTTTTCATACCAGCTGCTCGTAATAACAGAATGACCAGTTCCAAGAGTAACACACAACTGGAGAGATGGAGAGAGCAGTGCTCTTTATATAGGTAATGTTTTAATTGTTATTTAATAAACTTTGTTAACCTTTTTAGCGAGCGCTCTATTCTCTTCAATTGTTTTAGATTCGCTCTATCATGTCAGTGAGATCCAATTAAAGTTAAAAATATTACGTTTAGTAACACTACAGACATAGTAAACACTTAAAGTGTGGAATAAATATTATTTCCTACTGTATTTTGTCAAGGGTTCAACAGTAGTCAGCAAGTACACTTGGCCTTCACTTTCCCTGATACGGCATTTCCATCATGGAAATATTCTGGTTGGCCTGCTCGCCATGTGCACCACTGACCGCCCCAAGGTTGGTTAGAAAGAAATCCAGGTGTGAGACAAGAAATGGAGTTTCAAATACAAGCTACATCCCATGATGTTGCAGGATTTTAAAAGACTGTGTATTAAGTCTTTGTAGTTGTCTGCCTTATAGTCCCGTAAGACATTCCAGCAAATGATTTGAAAGCTCTCATGCAGCTTTTTCAGCCTGATTCAGCAGACCGTTGATGCTCCCATCAATCAGTTCCCTTATTTGGGGTCCTACAAAAATCCCCATTTGCATCACTGATCCTCTGTAATAATTTTTTTTATTAAGTGTGCAAATCCAAGACCATTAAGATTACTTTTGTAATGTCCTTAATAAGACCAAGCTTTATATGGAGTTGAGGTAGATATACTTTTTCCAAATCAACAAGTGGTGTACTAACAACATTCTTCTTTCTTGTTGATGATCGTTTTGGCAACTGAACTTCATGATTTCTCCAACCTCTGCTGTCTCAATCGCAAAATAAAAACTTAGGACCGGATCCTGACCTATTAACGCCAGGTCACGCAAGGTGCATAAGTGGCCTGACTTCACTGGAGGACGCATGCGCCCTCCAGATGTTATGCTATAGTAACCCTAGCTTACAAACATTCGGACGGAACAAACCATTTCAGTGTAAATGGGCTGTGCTTCCCCTCTGCCCGCTAAAGCTCCCACACTGCTGCGGATCTGCGCTTATACGGACCGCTGATCCATAGATAGAGATAACACAGGTTTATAAAGCCAGCATGAGAGAGGGGAGTTGACAGGGGGCATGCATTCCCTCTCTCGCGTACAGAAGACGCACGGGGGTCTAAATTCCGGTCATTACTTTGTAAACTTACGTTGCAGCCCCAGCAAATGCTAAACGACTTTTATGTCATCCCAGACATGCCATTTGTGTTGTTCATTTTTTTTATCTATCCATCAGGAGTTTCATGCTCCCCATGTATTTCATAGCATCAGCATGAGCGAGTGGTTCTGAAGGAAAATGATTGCTATCATGGAAAAGCGCTGCTTTCAAGCTAAGTTTAGAAGAGTTGATCAACAGTTTCCAATCCTGTTTTATACTTGTGACCAAGTGCTACCATAACAGATTTGCCATTTTTGCAAAAATCTGCTCCATGTTCAAGGGAAAATAAGTCCTTAAAGCTACTAATCTTTAAAAACAAATACTTTTATTTCTTACTGGAAGAGATTCCAACCTTTCCATCAGGAGCTTAAAGTTCTGCATGCTTTATAGATAGGTCTCAGACAAATGTGCGGATTCACAGTTACGTAGTTTTTGTCTATGCGTAGTAGCTCAATTCTTAAAACAACATGCATAAGAAGAAAACTACGTAACTGTGAATTCGGACCAAAGTCACTGATCTCCATGGGTAAGAAAAGGAGTTTCAGGAAACGAACATAAAGCTTCAAAGACTCTTACATGAAAATCACCAATATCTACAAACTCTTTTTCTTGTTTATCTTGAATAAGTTGTACCTTTTCTGGATTCTTTGGCAAATCATCACTATGAGGCACATGCCTTATGGATGATGGTAAATAAGGGTACACTTAAAATATTCATGAGACAAAAGTAACAATCTGTACAAATCACTGGAACAACGCAATTCGTATGCAGAGAACCCTTTAAACAGCCTGTTAGGAGTCTGACACAAGTGATAGAGAACAAATATGAGGGGCCCATCTTTAAATTTGCATCCAAAGTAAAGTTCATAACCGTTCTGCATAAATGGAGTTAAACAACATTACAAATGTTTAAATGTTACCTCCCCACTAAGGTAACAAAAATAGTCTGGAAGATTAACAAAAGTGACACTCGAAACGTCTGACAGAACAGCGCTGCGTCATGCTTTGGTCAGAAGACAACAGTAGCGGAAAGAAGAGCTTCCCGCCAAAACCTGTGGACCAACCCGTGTGCAGTCTGAAATATGTGACACAGCAACATGGAGGGAATGAAGACAGCCTCCCAAATGGTTTACATATTGTATTTTCAATTCTTGAAAAGGGCGTAACTTTAAAACTGTGGGTAAATAATTAGCTGTGCACCAGTTTTGAAATCAGTGTAACAAATGCATAGACATAACACCTTAGGTTTCCTATGACAAAATATTTACCTACCACTTTAACTGTGCAATTGTGTGTTCTCAGGGTCAAGAACAGTGGGACACAGACATCTATAAATTGCATTTGAATAGTATGGAAAATTTGTTGTCAGATAGATTACCTTCTATACTAATGGTGCAGGATGCTGTAACCAAAAGACCGGATTCACAGATAAGGAGAAAATAAGTACACGCAGGATCACAAAAATACGTACCTAAGTGGCAAGGAAACTCCCATGACACTCCTCTTGTTTCTATGGATTTTATCTGACTTCTGCGTCTATAGGGCTACCTGAATTCTCCAAGCGCATGTCTGTGCTTAAGTACGTGCTTAGTTAGCAAACCGCACCCTTAATGCCCCCTTTAAATGCCTCCCCCACCCACTCTAACTTCCTTCTTACGAAGGACTGGCATGCCCAGTTGAAGTCAGTACGTAATGGATTCCCATGTGTAACTTTGTGTTCTGGGCACACCACTTTATCTGTTCCTAAAAAATACGCACATGGATTCAGCTTCTTAAGTGTGAATCAGGTCCAAAAGTTCCAGCGCTCCATTATATCTTTTATTTGTTGTTCTCTGGTCAGATTAGGCAGTATCTGACATAACTGTAGCGCTCTGTAGTCTATACAGATTCCCCTTCTGGCTCAGCTCAGGTTTATTATTTTGCAGGTCCAAAATGGCCTACAATATAAGCACGAAACACTCCTAGTTTCAAACCCTCTCCAACTACTGAGAGCAAGACAGAGCAGACAAATTCCACAGGGGTCACTCAAACATAGGAAGTAGACCTGCTTCACGGATGGCTATAAGCAGATGCGTAGAGCATTCTATTCCATAATTCACCCGGCATTCACACTGCTTTGTCTCTATGCTCCCTCTCACAGACAGAGCAAAAATGCAACAACTCAAATTATATAAAGTTTAAAAAGAGCACCATATGAAAAACAAGATTCCAGTATCTGTGTTTCAAGACAAATAAAAGTTAGTATGCTTATTATGAAATTTCAGGTCTGTTCATATACTTCCTATTTAATATACAAGCTCATATATACAACATACACTACAAACAAATGCAAACATACACTAGCCACAAAGCCATCATGTACACAATCCCACACCGCTCTGCAATACAACCAAGCAGCACGGCCGCATCATCACACTCCCAGCTGTGTAATAAACAGATACACAATGCAGAAACTAATCTCACCTTATTCTTGGCATCTTTTCTCTCTTTTGGCCTGTGAACCAACAGGGGCTGGTCCACTTCTTTTATTGTGATACCGTAGTTCTTACTAAAGAACAAAATAACTGGGTGAGCGCATAAACTGTATTACTACAAAGCATACATGACAATTCGTATAGACCCATAATATTATGTAATGCAACAACATGGTCTAAAGTAAATCATTCTTTTAGAAGTGGAAGACTTTGTGGAGCTGTAAGTATAGTATAATCATAGTACTAAGCACTGAGGTATGGTATACAAGGTTGTATATAATGAGAGGAAGAATCACCTGCAATATAGTCGGGAGAGATGAAGAAGATGTAAATGAATGAGCACAATGCACACAGCAACTGATCTCTACATTTTAAATAGGGAGAACATTGGACCTGATTCAGATCTAGGAATGAGTTAAGCATGGCTGTATCCTGCCCCACAAAAGAAAATCAACCAGCTTCAAATTGTGGTGTGCAGTCAGACATTGTTATTGTTAATGTCAAGAAACATACAGGTCTTAGGGAGCGATGCAACGTTCTATGTGAGTTTCAACAGGTGATTGTTTTTGTCTGCCACGTGTCTAGGATTGCATGCTGTGTCATAACGGAATTCTCTCATAACTCTCCTCCCTTATACATTACCAAACATAAGAACAAACACACTCAAAAACGCAATCCTATTGAGAAAATACATTTATTTTAATGAAGGTCA
The DNA here is from genome assembly GCA_011038615.1 of Limnodynastes dumerilii. Classification (NCBI taxonomy): domain Eukaryota; kingdom Metazoa; phylum Chordata; class Amphibia; order Anura; family Limnodynastidae; genus Limnodynastes; species Limnodynastes dumerilii. Next base: position 191,398 of record WWET01001273.1, on the reverse strand, counting down.
GGCAAGGAATGGAGTATAAATCTCTCCTGTTTGTTGTCCACTAGGTGGAGCACAGTGCATTCACATATCAATCTGTGTGCACATGTATGCATTGGACACTGCCATAATAAATTAGAACTCACTGTTATTATCATGTACTTAGGACACAAATAAAATTATATTTCCAGTATTGGCTGATTCTCACCTGTAGTAATCCAGGAAACTTATATTTGTGCCATCTGACATGGTAAATACGTCCTTCGGGGTTTTATTCCACTCAATATCATCAATGCGGTATGTACGATTATTGTATCTGGTGATTACAATATTTCCAACTAGCTGCTTTGTAACTTCATCCTGGAAGTTCTCTCGATTTTGTTGGTACAAAAAATGCCTATAACATGGAAGACAATAACACAGAGGCAGAGCTGAAGCAGATTTGTGCTTGGCACAATGAGATGGATCCAGATCTCCGCCCAACACCCAGCTTCGGATGTCTAGAATCAAGTGCACATGCCCCAGGCAGATGCTATGCAACTGATCCACTACCGTCTGATGGGGCGTTCCTGTACATCAACATGACTAATCCCTGCAAGGGGTCGGAGAGAGGCATGTAGATGATGGTGAGTGGGTGGCGGTGTGCACCGATGCAGATCCATGCGGAGAACTTAAAGTAGGGTTCCGTAACTTAAGAGTCCCAAACTCCGTGCCTGAGAGGGGAATGACATGGGAGATCACTTCCCTCTCACATGCAGGGGTTATGTTTTATGTAAGAGCCCCACTCTCTTCCCCAGGGAATTAATGACTCTACAAGTTGTGGCACTGAGGACTGACAGAATATCTGTTACCTTCTTCAGGCAGAGAAGGGGAGTCAGTGATCACTGATACAAAGCATAATAATCAGCCTTCTTTGCTTAATGCATACAGTCACACTTGTGAATAAAAGATACATTTTTATCTGCCTCTTAAAGACACGACACACAAAACAGCTTACATGATGTCCAGCACAGAATCATTCCGGATAATTTTATGGGTGATGTCTGCTATGAGATATAAACCTCCATCTGTCCTGCGTATACTGGCAGCAAATCCAGGCCACACCTGCAGTCTGAAAAACACATTAAGCAATATTAAAGACACAATACCTTAGTATCAATATAGGGCTGAGGTGTGGAGAAATGCATATCTCTTATGGTCATGTAATCGTGATAGATGCTTATTCCTAGCACAGCATGCGATTCAGTGTCATCAGGGAGCTGACCTGTATTGCTGCAGCACTGTGGCACATGTGGGGTCATAAAAATTTCTTCCAACCAGTTTCATGTCCAGGATTTTCATGACCCTAGAAAAGACCACGTGAAATGACCAAGAAAGAGCACAGATTCCAACAGCAAAATCACTTTTGCACTCACCACACACCCCTCTTCCAATCAACTGATGATCAGGCATTGCACTATTACCCATAATTCAATGTGTTCTGTAAAAGTACACACCACTGCAAGTCACTAGTTATATCACTAGGCAGCTGTCTATACAGCTTGTAACCACAAACAGACAATGGCCCCTGAAAAAGAAATCTTACAATTTGAAGGTTTAACTTAAACATAGCATACTGTGTCCAGAAAGTGAATATTAATCATTACTATAAAACTAAAATGTAAAAATGGCTCCAGATCCCACACACAGCGCAATTTCCATTTCCATGTCTTACCTCCGGATTACCACATTATAGAAGGGAATGCACAGGTCTGAGCTGGGTTCCAGGATCTTGGTCATCTGTATTGTGATCTTTATTTTCTCCCCATCAGTCTTCCGTTCAGACTCTAACTGTACAGTCTATGGAGAGAACACTCAATCAGAACAATGCTGTGTGTCACATTAAATTCATTTGAGCAACCACCATTTTTTGTAGTACCCCAAAAGAAGTGAATGAAATCAAGTTTTTTTAAATTTGACACAATTCAATTGTATCAATATTTCATTTCACACAGCACTGTCTCCTCCCTGCTCCATTCTCCTAAAGTGCCTTCCGACAGACGCACTTCCCTCTATTTACAGCTAATTAAGTGAATTCTCCTGAAAGCTGCTTGCACCAACCCGGTCATTAACGAAGACTCCATAAATACCCTTCCCTTAGAGGATAATAAGGGAAGGACTTCAGTAATTGGGAAAAAACCAAGACATTTTGGTGAGAGAAAAATACACTTTCATTTAAAAAGGAGTGACAAGGAGATAGGTGACAGGGGCATTGTGAATACTTTTACTTTGGAGACAATAGAGCAGATGCAGTTTGATGAGAGGAAATAAGGTTTAGGGGCCAGTCATATCAACATTATTCCTTAGATGTAGGTAGAACACTTTGCTTGTTGCACACGAATACTGACCAGCTTTACTTTGAAACTGTTGTTTAGACTTGGACTAGGACACGTTGGCCCAGATCCTGACCTACAATACGCTAGCCGATGACGTCATTTCACCAGTCTGTATTTACTGCGCAAGCGCGGCAGATGTTATGCCGCGTAACTCCTAACGTACATACCATCAGCGTAAATACGAATGAAGAGGCGTCATCCATATGACACTTGTAATTACACTTCGGAGGCGGGGTAGGCATTTAAATTGGACAGTTAGAGCATTACGTACGTCAGTACTTAGCGTAAAACGGACAAAGTATATACGACCGAGGGGAGTGTCTAGTAATTACTCTAGCACAAATGCGCTATACGCTGAAACGTAACTAGCCCGTAGGTCTGGATCTACCCCATTATCTCCTCTCAAATATTGTTTGTAACAGATGAAAATTGCCTTCTCTAATGCAACACGGCTTTGACCTGGTGTAACTTTCCACCTCTTTTCCTCTTACTTTTCAATACTGGATCCAGCCCCTTATCTAAAGCACTGATCCAATGTCACATTGTCCTGTGATTGGGTAGTTGCTTTGTACATTTATTTGTACTTCTTCAGTTCACAGCATTTAAGGAGCATGTTAATGTATTTCATTGTTGATGTTTGAGAAAAATGTCCTACGATCGGTTTAGAAGTGATACATTTTAAAATATTTTAAGAAAACAAATTTAAAATTCTACTTGCAATAAGCAGAGATGATTAAAGTTTTTCAGTGTTCATTATTTTTAATTTTAATGCTCCTTTTTGTGCATACTGTCAGTCAGTCACTTAAGACAGCAGCTTTTGGCATAAGGTGTATGAGTCGGATAGGGTGTAGCAGCAGATTACTCAAACTGATACCTGAGGAAGCTTGACGGGAAGGTAGAGAATGGAGCCATCGAATGCTGTCACTTGTCCGGTCAATGAGCGATGCTCTTTTACCATCCCAAAACGCATGCTGCGACATTCTATATTAGGACTATGCCGTAAAGGATAAAATAGAAAAACAAGAGAAAGGCTTGAAAACAATTGGGATTATTTATAACAAAGATGAAGGCAGTCATTATAAACAAACTGCTGTCCCCCCCATGTGCTTCCCCTCCCTGAATTGAATACTGCTGCAAAGTATATTGAACTAATCCAAATACATAACTCTGATCATATCATCCAGATTTGTACAGCACAGGTCATAGGGTTACGTCTTATACCATCACTATCCAACATAATATTCTACATGATTACAATGCCGGATGCTCACTTGAATGTTACATGATACTGATACACTGCTTCATTCTTGCAGAGAATCTTAATAAAATTCAGTCCAAGGGCAACAGGAGTTCCTTTGGAGCCTTGTTTAAGTAGCGGTTCCCTGTAAAAGGAAGTAAAAAAAAAAAAGTCAGTCAAGTGGGAGGTAATGTACTAATATTCCGTTTCTTATGGCACATCAGCCATCGGCGAATAACGGGTTACGAGACTGCAGAGTGAATATTTGAAATCTGCTGCAACTCTGCTATGGTTTTCCTCACACGCCTGAACCAGATTGTAACAAAACTCTGCTTTAGCGAACACATTACCAGTCACCACTAGATGTCAGCAAAGGTACGCTGACAACAAACATTACATGACTAAATACAATATGTGAAAAAGGCATGTATAAACTTAAATCACGTACACACATACATCATTTTGTGCAGAAAGTACACAGAGCATAAACACCCTGGTTAAATCTTCTATGTAAACCGACCAATACTATTCTCAGCAGCGTTACTGGACCACTTGGACAAATTTCTCTAGCATCAAATCTATAAACAAAGTCTGACTGGCCAATAATTAAGTAGTGTGTGCCCATCTTTACACCTGGCCAGTGAATCAGACATCTCAGGTTTAGATACCGATGTGCTAGAGATCATAATTAGGCAGAAAAAGAAAGGTGTTCAATACTTGAAATATGTTCTGGCGCTGGGATAAAGGGAAGGGCGAGGGGAAACATGTTTCCCTATTAGAGAAGTCCTTTATTGTGCAATAGCAGAATCGCTATATTGGACTGCTAGTTAATCCCGGGCTGACAGCGGTTTCTAATAAAGATCTAGTATAAGCACCATTGCCATAAGCTCTACCCTATCTGTTTATTCACTGGGATTACAACTACTGCTCTGTGCCCAGTTTTTAAAAGCAAATTGTGTGAATCTAATACCCCTCCAAACAGGAGAACGTATATGCTTTTATACCTCATTAAACTTTAAACACTACTTGCTAAGTTTTGCAACTTCTCTTTTTTGCAATACTGTGTGCAGCATTTTGCCACTTTTTTTACCTTAATAAAACTTAAAGTTTTAACAGTTTCCCGTTAACCAAGCGCCAGAACATATTTCAAGTATTGAACACCTTTCTTTTCCTACCAGTTAACCCCAGTTGTTCTGGTGCAGCAACTAACAATACTAAAATAACCACTGGCTGCGCTTGGACTGGTTGTAGAAAGACATTGTCTTCCAGATATCATAATTAGGCAGTTACATTTCTACACTTGAACTCCGCTAAATATTTAAACGCATATTACAAAAGCATCCAGGCGGATTCAACATGGAGGCAGGGAAATTATACACCACTGTATGAATCTGTCTACACAGTTTGTGTTTGTATAGTCTGATGTTTACTGTATGCTTAATGAGCTGTATCTAGTTAGTTTACTACAAGATCAAAGTTTAATCGTTTATGTTGCTGTCCCTGAGAAAATGGTGTTTCCTGATTGTTATGCATTTCAAGCGTGTACAGTACCTCTAGCTTTTCTGCTACCATAACGGACTCTGGCGCTCATTCCATAAGTCCTGAATACTTTTCTTTGCATACGCAATATCAGTTTTACCACTGATTACATAGTCTGTCCATCTCATATACCAAGCGTTAATTCTCACAGCTGACTATGACGCCTGGTATTCTCACAGCTGATTATAATGACGCCTGGTATTCTCACAGCTGACTATGACGCCTGGTATTCTCACAGCTGACTATGACGCCTGGTATTCTCACAGCTGGCTATGACGCCTGGTATTCCCACAGCTGGCTATGACGCCTGGTATTCCCACAGCTGACTATGACGCCTGGTATTCCCACAGCTGACTATGACGCCTGGTATTCCCACAGCTGACTATGACGCCTGGTATTCCCACAGCTGACTATGACGCCTGGTATTCCCACAGCTGACTATGACGCCTGGTATTCCCACAGCTGACTATGACGCCTGGTATTCCCACAGCTGACTATGACGCCTGGTATTCCCACAGCTGACTATGACGCCTGGTATTCCCACAGCTGACTATGACGCCTGGTATTCCCACAGCTGACTATGACGCCTGGTATTCCCACAGCTGACTATGACGCCTGGTATTCCCACAGCTGACTATGACGCCTGGTATTCCCACAGCTGACTATGACGCCTGGTATTCCCACAGCTGACTATGACGCCTGGTATTCCCACAGCTGACTATGACGCCTGGTATTCCCACAGCTGACTATGACGCCTGGTATTCCCACAGCTGACTATGACGCCTGGTATTCCCACAGCTGACTATGACGCCTGGTATTCCCACAGCTGACTATGACGCCTGGTATTCCCACAGCTGACTATGACGCCTGGTATTCCCACAGCTGACTATGACGCCTGGTATTCCCACAGCTGACTATGACGCCTGGTATTCCCACAGCTGACTATGACGCCTGGTATTCCCACAGCTGACTATGACGCCTGGTATTCCCACAGCTGACTATGACGCCTGGTATTCCCACAGCTGACTATGACGCCTGGTATTCCCACAGCTGACTATGACGCCTGGTATTCCCACAGCTGACTATGACGCCTGGTATTCCCACAGCTGACTATGACGCCTGGTATTCCCACAGCTGACTATGACGCCTGGTATTCCCACAGCTGACTATGACGCCTGGTATTCCCACAGCTGACTATGACGCCTGGTATTCCCACAGCTGACTATGACGCCTGGTATTCCCACAGCTGACTATGACGCCTGGTATTCCCACAGCTGACTATGACGCCTGGTATTCCCACAGCTGACTATGACGCCTGGTATTCCCACAGCTGACTATGACGCCTGGTATTCCCACAGCTGACTATGACGCCTGGTATTCCCACAGCTGACTATGACGCCTGGTATTCCCACAGCTGACTATGACGCCTGGTATTCCCACAGCTGACTATGACGCCTGGTATTCCCACAGCTGACTATGACGCCTGGTATTCCCACAGCTGACTATGACGCCTGGTATTCCCACAGCTGACTATGACGCCTGGTATTCCCACAGCTGACTATGACGCCTGGTATTCCCACAGCTGACTATGACGCCTGGTATTCCCACAGCTGACTATGACGCCTGGTATTCCCACAGCTGACTATGACGCCTGGTATTCCCACAGCTGACTATGACGCCTGGTATTCCCACAGCTGACTATGACGCCTGGTATTCCCACAGCTGACTATGACGCCTGGTATTCCCACAGCTGACTATGACGCCTGGTATTCCCACAGCTGACTATGACGCCTGGTATTCCCACAGCTGACTATGACGCCTGGTATTCCCACAGCTGACTATGACGCCTGGTATTCCCACAGCTGACTATGACGCCTGGTATTCCCACAGCTGACTATGACGCCTGGTATTCCCACAGCTGACTATGACGCCTGGTATTCCCACAGCTGACTATGACGCCTGGTATTCCCACAGCTGACTATGACGCCTGGTATTCCCACAGCTGACTATGACGCCTGGTATTCCCACAGCTGACTATGACGCCTGGTATTCCCACAGCTGACTATGACGCCTGGTATTCCCACAGCTGACTATGACGCCTGGTATTCCCACAGCTGACTATGACGCCTGGTATTCCCACAGCTGACTATGACGCCTGGTATTCCCACAGCTGACTATGACGCCTGGTATTCCCACAGCTGACTATGACGCCTGGTATTCCCACAGCTGACTATGACGCCTGGTATTCCCACAGCTGACTATGACGCCTGGTATTCCCACAGCTGACTATGACGCCTGGTATTCCCACAGCTGACTATGACGCCTGGTATTCCCACAGCTGACTATGACGCCTGGTATTCCCACAGCTGACTATGACGCCTGGTATTCCCACAGCTGACTATGACGCCTGGTATTCCCACAGCTGACTATGACGCCTGGTATTCCCACAGCTGACTATGACGCCTGGTATTCCCACAGCTGACTATGACGCCTGGTATTCCCACAGCTGACTATGACGCCTGGTATTCCCACAGCTGACTATGACGCCTGGTATTCCCACAGCTGACTATGACGCCTGGTATTCCCACAGCTGACTATGACGCCTGGTATTCCCACAGCTGACTATGACGCCTGGTATTCCCACAGCTGACTATGACGCCTGGTATTCCCACAGCTGACTATGACGCCTGGTATTCCCACAGCTGACTATGACGCCTGGTATTCCCACAGCTGACTATGACGCCTGGTATTCCCACAGCTGACTATGACGCCTGGTATTCCCACAGCTGACTATGACGCCTGGTATTCCCACAGCTGACTATGACGCCTGGTATTCCCACAGCTGACTATGACGCCTGGTATTCCCACAGCTGACTATGACGCCTGGTATTCCCACAGCTGACTATGACGCCTGGTATTCCCACAGCTGACTATGACGCCTGGTATTCCCACAGCTGACTATGACGCCTGGTATTCCCACAGCTGACTATGACGCCTGGTATTCCCACAGCTGACTATGACGCCTGGTATTCCCACAGCTGACTATGACGCCTGGTATTCCCACAGCTGACTATGACGCCTGGTATTCCCACAGCTGACTATGACGCCTGGTATTCCCACAGCTGACTATGACGCCTGGTATTCCCACAGCTGACTATGACGCCTGGTATTCCCACAGCTGACTATGACGCCTGGTATTCCCACAGCTGACTATGACGCCTGGTATTCCCACAGCTGACTATGACGCCTGGTATTCCCACAGCTGACTATGACGCCTGGTATTCCCACAGCTGACTATGACGCCTGGTATTCCCACAGCTGACTATGACGCCTGGTATTCCCACAGCTGACTATGACGCCTGGTATTCCCACAGCTGACTATGACGCCTGGTATTCCCACAGCTGACTATGACGCCTGGTATTCCCACAGCTGACTATGACGCCTGGTATTCCCACAGCTGACTATGACGCCTGGTATTCCCACAGCTGACTATGACGCCTGGTATTCCCACAGCTGACTATGACGCCTGGTATTCCCACAGCTGACTATGACGCCTGGTATTCCCACAGCTGACTATGACGCCTGGTATTCCCACAGCTGACTATGACGCCTGGTATTCCCACAGCTGACTATGACGCCTGGTATTCCCACAGCTGACTATGACGCCTGGTATTCCCACATGATGGGGGAGTTCCCATTGAAATACTGGTAAATTTGTTGATTTAACTTTACTTCATTTTAAATATTGTATTTGTTCCTGTTTTGTTTCTTCACTTCAAAATAAGATATATGCAGTGTGCATAGGAATTTGTTCATAGTTTTTGTTTTTACTATAGTCCGGCCCTCCAACGGTCTGAGGGACAGTGAACTGGCCCCCTGTTTAAAAAGTTTGAGGACCCCTGCCTTACATCAATAGTAGAGCAATTGATGGAAACACTGTTGAAGGAACAAATTACACAATATATAAAATACAGAAACTGATAGGATCCCAAGTAGCATGGATTCACTGGAGGAAGATCATTTCAAACAAATGTTATTGACTTTTTTTTGACTAGGGGCTGGATCCAGACTAAATCAGAAGCTTGAAATTAGGAGAGGAAAGTTACTCCTGGGCTAAACCATGGTGATTGCAGGGGAGTCATATTTCACCTGTTGCAAACAGTATTAGAGTTGAGAGCTGATGTTTCCTATCCCAAGTCTAAATAACAGTGTGATAGTAAAGCTGGTCAGTATCTGTGTGCAGTAAGCAATTCAGAGAAATATATCCCTGCATACAAAGAATACAATTAACTTAACTCCCCTGCAATCAACATGGTTTAGCCCAGGTGTAACCTTCCTCTCTTAATTTTAAGCTCCTTGTTAAGTCTGGATCCAGCCCTAGGTCACTAAAGTTGTAGATCAAGGGACAGTAGACATAGTTTATCTAGACCAGTAGGGCTTTTGACACTATACTACACTGCAAACAGTAAATATAATAATGACTGTAGGATAAAGAAAGGGTTGTAGTAAATGGAATCCCTTCCTGGGATGGTAAGATTACTAAGAAATGGCCAGATCCTAAGCTACGGCCAACGGGAATTACGCCACGTACTGGTGCATTTCATGTTTGCCGTATCTCCGCCTTATAGTTGGAGATAGACGTGTTAATTAGGGGCGGGGAAACGGACCGATATGACTAGGTCTGCAGCCGTAAGTAGTCGTAAAATTTTAAGTAGGAATCTGGACACGCAATCGTACGGAGGGACCCTCGCATGCACGCAATGCAAGCGTGGGTCTGCATCTACCCCATAGTTCAATAGTAATTTATACTTAGACTAGTGCTATTTAGTGAGTGCTTTATTGCTGACATTACAAATGGTACCAAGGGAAAAATGCACCTTATTTTGCAGATAACGCAAAGAATTTCACCTTTCACCTTTGTCCTATTAGTCTCTCACCTCTTTTCCTCCTTAAGACTGGATTCAGAGCTTGATCCTGGCGGAGATGCAGAGCCTGGGGTGGTAGACATTTCGTGGCTTCCTAGGGCCCTACCTGGAATGGATGGAGATGGCTGTTCTTTCGCTGGAGGACTTAATGGCAATCTGTGGGGGAAAAACTAAAACTACATATGCTTATAATTAACAAAACTGCTGGTAGCAGAAAGTATGGTGTTAGTAGAAAAACATTTTTCTCATTTTAAACCTGCTGTAATAAAAATGTAATAAAATGTAATAAAATCGGCACTAGCTCATTCATTGTAATATATCAGGTGCATTCAAGTTCTAAGGTCTCCAATTTTTTGTTGCTGAGAATGGGAGAATGTAGAACTCGGGGTATGTTTTACGATTGTGAGACAGATAGCAGCACCGTCCTGTTCGCAGAATGAACGTGGCGCCAGTTTTTACAGACTAAAAAAGGCGACATTTACGCTCCCAAAGTTATCATACGGTTTCTCTATCTGCGTGGGTTAACACCCATCGACATTAAAAGTTCGAAGGCGGCTGAACATCGGCAGTGATCGGGGATTAGGTATCGGGGCAGGGACTGATGTGAATGGCTAAAGTTCTCTGTAAAGCACTGTGGACAATGTGTGGCACTATATAAATAAGCTTTATTATTAATAATAATAGTGCTAGAATGAACCTAAACAGACAACCACACACCAGCCAATCTTGCAACATAATTGCACAAATTGAAGCAGTTATGCAGGATTGCAGAAATTGCTTCCAAACTAGACAGGTTCCACGAATGCGAAGTGAAAAACACAAGGCGGTGTGTGTGTGTGTGTGTGTGTGTGTGAGAGCAAGCAAGTCAGGTGACTGGGGACGTGATGACAACATGAACCGTGGTGCTTTCCTTTCAGTTGTCAGCATGGACTATACATGGATCCCATTTTCTTTATCCAGTTGGAGCAATGGAAGCAGAGACTCACTGTCGCAGAAATAAATTCTAGTTAACGCCATTGCAGAGAAAAATATAAGGGCCGGCCCAATGCAAAATAGATGCATAAATAATGAAACCATTAAATATATAAAAATACATTTTCATACATTCCAACAGGAGGATCTTCATCTGTAAGGTCCGGTCTTGTAAGCTTTAACTATGAAAGGACTGGCTAAAAATAAAAAATATATAACCCTTTAGGATGTCGCAAGACCCCCCCGCGCATAGAGAATACCGCTGGCCGGAAGCTCTATATAAACTGGGATACGTGGCCGGGTCATTCCCGCGCTGTCACAGTCTGCAGCGGGAAGACCACTGTGGCATCTAAAGGGTTTTTTTCCCCTTCAACCCAATCCTTTCAGATTAAAAGCTTACAAGGCTGGACCTTACAGATGAAGATCCTCCTTCTGGTAAGTATGAAATGTATGTTTTTGGGTTTATATTTATCTAATGATGTTACATGCATTTATGTTGTATTAGGCTGGCAGCAGTGTGCCCTGGTAGCTATGGAGTACTACTACCAGCATGCCCAAGTGTTTAATGGCAGTTTCACATCACCGCAGTTTTGAGCAATTGAATATGAAAATGATTTGGGCGCGGTGTGAGCGTTTACCCTTGCAATAAAATAACACAGCAACAACGCTGACTGCATTCCCAAGGGCACGACGTGACCACTGCGTCCTACATTTTGGAGAAGTTCCTGCCAGCATTGTGGAAAGCACGTTTGCAAAGCCTGTGCCTGCGCTCTTCCACGACAACAACACTCCTGCTCATTGGGCAGCCTTTCTGCAGCAATTTCTCTGTGACAACAAGTGAAGGGATTCCTCATCTTGCATCAAGCAATTTTTGGCTTTTCCCAAAGCTCTCTGGGCCACACATTTACCAGTCATGTGGTCCTTGCAATTTTCCAGTGGTCTCAACACACCCTAAAAAAGTGTTCACAGCGGCCATACTGTCGTAGCATTGAAGCGAAAAACGTCTGCAGTTAGAGGGAGGAAGACCATGTTGATAAGTGACAGTAGTTTTAATTTCCTTTCAGGAAAACAAAATTTGAGACCTTAGAACTCAAATGCACATCATAGGGATGGTAAACTAAATACAAGCATCTTATCCAAACATGGCGAGATAGATAATTACATGCTGGAAAGTGATTTTTCTTCTCTCTTCATAAAAAATATAGGGAGAGAAAAGCAGCTCCTGTAGTGAATATCTGCCACACCCACCTGGCCCTGCCAAGAGGCACAATAGCTGGCGCACCATCGCCTAAGTGCACAGGTTCAGCGGGTCTGATGGTTGGACGGACAGAAGTCCCTGGGCTTTGCTGGGTAAAGCCATCACCTTGGCCTATAACACTGAGGATTCCCCTGCCTGGGAAAAAGTACATGATGTTACAAACTTATTTCAGAACGTAATATATACATTATTTAGTTTTTTTTTATTCTTCCTTTTCTAGTTTAATATTTAGAGGGGGGAATAAGTGCAAGTAAGGTATGTGTAAGTGTGTAAACTGCCAACTACTGACTATTAAACCGAATATCAGTAGTAAGCAAATTGAGGGAAACACATAACAGGCCCTAATCAACTTCACTGTCAGATATGTTTGTAAATATAGAACACTTTTTTATTTAATGGATATGCAATTATCTCAAGAAAAATGTATGGCATTAAAAGTTTGGAGGGTTCTATAATGTACAACTGTAAACTTGCCAACCTCAAATTCCTACAATAAGTGTTCAGCATGGACAAAATCAGAATCCTGTAAGCCTATTGCAGACCATGTCAGGAGGGGACAGTGCCAAATCCTTGTCCAAAACTCTCCTGATATTACTCAAACACCATGGCAGAGGGAATTTAGGATATCAAAGAAATCAATTCCTGCAATAAACGACTGACCTTCCTGTATTCCCCAGCGGACATCAACAACGTATGAGGAAGCTATTATGGCTTGAAACGGAGGCCCTAATCTTCACAAAGAGTAAGAACATCCAAGTAAGACAGTCTTAAAATAAGGCAGACTCTTGCTTATACCAAAGCGAAGATCAAGACCAAACCAGGATACAGTGGCCCCTGTGACCCCAAAATACTTTCCACCACTAAAGCAAGCTTTGTTTAGAATAAATGTCATGCTGTGGAATCAGACATTTAGAATAGCACACGCACAGGATATCCTTGTGTTACCCAGATACTGCATAGGATTCTGCTCTCTCTATCCATTTACCAAGAAATACTCTTGATTTCAAGCATAACAAAAATTATTTTTGAGTAACGCAAACATTTAGAACAAAAATAAGGATGTGTACCACAAGTTTAAATAACCCAGGAAATATAAATATTTGTCATTAGCGAGCTTTACAAGGAATGTTCAGACATAATAGTGGATGCATTCTTATTTTCTTCTCATGTAGAATAATGGTTATCAGCAATGTCTTCTATTAAATCAATTGTGGATATAGGATTTTAGTATTATAATTTATTGCATATAATGTATATTATATACAGTGCATCTGGAAAGTATTCACAGCGCTTCACTTTTTCCACATTTTGTTATGTTACAGCCTTATAACAAAATGGAATAAATAATTTTTTCCCTCAAAATTCTACACACAATACCCCATAATGACAACGGAAATAGAATTTTTTGCAAATTTATTAAAAATCAAAAAGCCAAGAACTCACTTGTACATAAGTATTCACAGCCTTTGCTCAATACTTTGTTGATGCACCTTTGGCAGCAATTACAGCCTCAAGTCTTTTTGAATATGATGCCACAAGCTTGGCACGCCTATCTTTGGGCAGTTTCGCCCATTCCTCTTTACAGCACATCTCAAGCTCCATCAGGTTGGATGGAAAGCGTCGGTGCAGCCATTTTCAGATCTCTCCAGAGATGTTCAATCAGATTCAAGTCTTGGCTCTGGCTGGGAAACTCAAGGACATTCACAGAGTTCTCCTTTGATATCTTGGCTGTGTGCTTGGGGTCGTTGTGTGCTTAGGGTCGTTGTCCTGCTAAAAGATGAACCGTCGCCCCAGTCTGAGGTCAAGAGTGCTCTGGAGCAGGTTTTTATCCAGGATGTCTCTGTACATTCCTCCATTCATCTTTCCCTCTATCCGGACTAGTCTCCCAGTTCCTGCCACTGAAAAACATCCCCACAGCATGATGCTGCCACCACCATGCTTCACTGTAGGGATGGTATTGGCCTGGTGATGAGCGGTGCCTGGTTTACTCTAAATATAACACCTGGCATTTACTCCAAAGAGCTCAATCTTTGTCTCATCAGACCAGAGAATTTTGTTTCTCATGGTCTGAGTCTCCTTCAGGTGCATTTTGGCAAACTCCAGGTGGGCTGCCATGTGCTTTTTACTAAGGAGTGGCTTAAGTCTGGCCACTCTACCATACAGGCCTGATTGGTGGATTGCTGTAGAGATGGTTGTCCTACTGGGAGGTTCTCCTCTCTCCACACAGGAATTCTGTAGCTCTGACAGAGCGACCATCGGGTTCTTGATCACCTCCCTGACTGGGGCCCTTCTCCCCTGACCAACTTCTTCAATTTATGGATGTTGGAGGCCACTGTGCTCATTGGGACCTTCAAAGCAGCAGATATTTTAATGTACCCTTCCCCAGATTTGTGCCTCGAGACAATCCTGTCTCTGAGGTCTACAGATAATTCCTTTGACTTCATGCTTGCTTTGTGCTCTGACATGCACTATCAAGTGTGGGACCTTATATAGACAGGTGTGTGCCTTTCCAAATCATGTCCAATCAACACAATTTAAGCTGTAGGGACATCTCAAGGATGATCAGTGGAAACAGGATGCATCTGAGCTCAATTTTGAGCTTCAGGGCAAAGGCTGTGAATACTTATGTACATGTGATTTCTTAGTTTTTGATTTTTAATAAATTTGCAAAAAGGTCCCCAACATTTTTTTCATGAATTTTGAGGGAACAAATGTATTTATTTAATTTTGGAATAAGTAGAAATTACACCATTTGAATATGAACTCCTATTTATCAGTGACAATCATTATGGGCTTTGCTGGCTTGGAGTAACACTTGAGATATGTTATTGTTTGCTCACCCAAAACTGAATGTCAGAAAATAGTTACCACATGGAGTAGACTTACTAAAATGAAAATGAAAGTGGTGGCCCTAGCAACCAATCAGATTTTTAGCTGAGTCCTCAATAGAATCGGACTGGCTGCAACATCTAAAACATCCACTACAGTATATTTTAGTAATAAGTATTTTGTATTAATATTTCAGTAAACCTACCTTTCTTTCATCCATAGCTACCATGTCAAAAGTTTATAGACAGGATCCATAGATACGATTTTGCTACTTTTTCTGTGCGTATTTTTAGAATCGGAATAACTGCGCATGCTTAGTAGCTTCTTTTTTTTTTTTTTTAACACAAGTCACGTAGGATTTAGGCACAGAAGTGCAATAGGCACGGATTTCAAAACCGTACTTCGTGACATACGTACGGAGGGGCATGGTTGCCTTTCATGGGTATTGCCTTACGAGATATGTGAGCATATTTGTGAATCCGTGCGGACTTAATTTCACACGTATCTGTGAATCTGGTCCTATACCTTTCAGGGAACAAGCTTGCACATACATATTCACAACATGGAAATACCTTTGCTTTTTTTCTAGAAACAATATATATATATATATACTCGTGGGTTTTCAGTTTTATTTAACTACAAAATGAACAAACTTTCTAGACAAATTAATCTCTCAAAGTTTAAATTCCATTGTGATGCAAAGAAGCCGATGTGATGGTGTACAAATTATACCCCATGCCGTATAACAATGGAGTAACAGGAAAACCGCTCGCCAGGGCATGGACAACTACTGGGACCTGCTCTTTACTGGAGCATCTAGTGGTGAGGACAGGTTTGTACAGCAGGCACCCAGAAGGTCACAGCCCCTGACAGCAGTAGCCGTAGTGCCAGGGAAAATGAAGAGTATACCAGAATAAATATGGTTGAGGAGTTTGTTATCACACACAGAAGTGTCAGGTGTAATGGAGCACTAAAATACCAGGATAGGTATAGCAAAATGTGGAGATGGATTGCTATGTAGAGTTGTGGGTCCCTAGTTCGAACTGGGGACATTCCCGAAGTGCCTGGGCAATAGATTACTTCTGCTTCGTCCAAGACGAACAGGCAGCAGCGAATGGCAAGTATGAATCTAACCCCAACCCTTTTACTAACCCTTACCCTAAACCTCCCTTTCCCATGGCCTAACCCCAAGACATCCCTCCCCTCAGCCCAACCCCAAGACATCCCTCCCCTCAGCCCAACCCCAAGACATCCCTCCCCTCAGCCTAACCCCAAGACATCCCTCCCCTCAGCCTAACCCAAGCACTCACCTCTGGTCTGGTGCTGATCTGCGGCGGCAATTTCCGAATGAATGAATGAATAAATAAATAAATATGCTGAACGACCTGCTTACCTATTCATTCATAAATATTTCACAATAGTAGTATTTTCAACATTTTTCAGGTGTCTGTCTATCTAAAATACTATTACCTCGCTAGAGACTGACAATGCTAAGTAGGTTTTTATGTCTAGCTTACGGTAACCGTTTATTGTTATATCTTTTTCTTTGTAAATAAGCATTGTAACCTTTTGTAAGTAAAGTGTTCCTTCATTAATCTGTTTATATATTTGCTGTAAAACCCTTAAGCACTGAGGATTTCACAGAATCTGATATCTTTTTAAAGCTATAGTAATATATTCTATCCCCCATTCCATATAATCCGTACACACCGTTCTTTAGCTTCCTGTCAATCGTATCACAAACTTTTCAAGTTGCAATGATATGCTGCAATGATATGCTTGCCCACAAGGTGGCGCTATGAAGAAATATAAATGGGAATTGTTTCAGGTGAGACATTTAGAAAAGTTTGAAAATCCTAAAAAACCATAACAGGTGACTGCAGCTTCATTTGATGGTACACACTGGAAACATTTTGGCGCGACCTGGTGATTATCGTGTGAATGGGAGGATAATAGTAAATTAATCCTCCAGTGAGTACCCTGTTTAAGTTTGAGGAAGTTCTGACTGCCTTGGCATAGAGAATCTGGGAATAGGTGATAGCTTCTGCTAAAGTAATATAACTGAAGTTATAGGCTTGTGTTGTCATACATAGTATTAAGCTCACCTAGGTTACCTCTGCAGGCTGTGATATGCATACAAAACAATACCATAACATAGTTCATGATATACAGCTAAATATGGTTAGAACAGAGGTTGTTTTGATATAGATTACCATATAATGGTGTAAATACAGTGCAACTCTTTCTATATTACATTAAAAGCTGTTAAAATACATGATAATGTCATAGAAATAAAGATGTTACTATTCTACAGCTCAATACAGTTATAACAGAGGCTATTACAATTATTATTAACAGAATAGGCCACTGTGAGAGAGTCTGACATGTCCAGCTGAGTTCTGCCAGCAGATGAGCTACGGCAAGTTTGGCTGGTAGTCATATTCCCGGCGCTGAAAATACCTCCACCAGTTTCCCTACCCTAATTTTCCCAGCACGTTCAAAATCCCGGCGCCAAAAATTCCCGACAATTTAAAATACCTACACAATTAAAATACCAACACTGACAATCCCGGCCATTAAAAATCCCGGCACGTAAAAATGACCTACACTGAAAATCCCGGCACGTAAAAATGACCTACACTGAGAATCCCGGCACATAAAAATGACCTACACTGACAATCCCGGCCAGTAAAAATCCCGGCAAAAACTGCAATGCAACACCCGACTTCACTGACTGTCACAAAATACACCCGATATTACTCAGCACACATTCATCAATTGCCTGACAATTCCCTAACTGTCTCAAAATACACCCTATAGTCACATACACAGCCCCCAGCCTGACCCGTCACATACACAGCCCCCAGCCTGACCCGTCACATATGGAAAGAAACAAACTCTGCAAGGGTCCTGTAACATTTTACAAGCATTATAGTAAATATTACACTTTTCAACCCAAGGACTTACCAAGAAAGGTTCCTCGTCCAGGTATCACAGGGGATCGTGTTTCAAAACCCAACCCACGAAACAGGGAAGGCAGTACATTACTAGGTTCTCGTGGGGTCTGAAAAGAGATTTTAATAAATTAGATCACGTCCATAAATATAGCCTGTGAGTGCCTCACAATGATAGATATGACCATAGCATTATCTGACCTGCCCAGTCATATGACTTCTCTGGATCCTTCTGTTTTTCTGTCATGATGCTGTACATTGTGCGACTGGGCAGGTCAGGCAGTGCTACTGTTATGTCTACCAGTGTAAGGCACTTTCAAGCTGCTTGTTACTACCAAAAATAGAACACCAATGCCGTGTCACCTTCACATATTTACTAAATAAAGATTGGGTGAACTAAATAAAACTAAAAACCATAATTAAAATCAAAATTCCAATTATTTTATTAAAATAATTCAAAATACTCCTAACTGGTACCAGAGGACCAGCAAATCACTATAGATATAAAAAAAAAAATACTTTAAAACAATTCAAAGGAAGCGTAAACTTTAGGTCATCTAAATAAAAATTATTCTTGCTTTGAATTGCTTCAAGTATTTGTTTATCCCTATGTTAAATCATATATGGTGAAATGCTGCTCCTATGTTACCAATTAGGTGTGATTTTTTATACATACATTGAATAAATGGATTTTATTTTTGATGATGGTCTAAGATTAATTTAGTTTACCCAATGCTTTTCTTTTTGTATACGTGTATCCCTGTTAAAGGGACAAAGCACCGGTGTGAAAGGGACAAAGCACCGGTGTGAAAGGGACAAAGCACACCAGTGTGAAAGGGACAAAGCACACCAGTGTGAAAGGGACAAAGCACCAGTGTGAAAGGGACAAAGCACCAGTGTGAAAGGGACAAAGCACCAGTGTTAGATTTATTTATTAATTTTTATTTAGTTTTTGCTGTTTTGGGATCCTACATATCTCTTTTCACAAGCAGCAATATCCATTTTAGTAACAAGGTGTAGTTTAAAAAATAAAATACCATCTAGAATTATTTTTTACCTCAAGTGTAGGGTTACAAGGGGCCGCAGCAGCTCCTACATCCAGTCCGCGACCTCGTGAAAGTGCTCGCCCAATTGGTACCTCTTCTTTGGCCTCTGGGGATGGAGACTTTACTCCCAAAGGCATTCGAAAGGGAGAGCC
Organism: Limnodynastes dumerilii; assembly: GCA_011038615.1. NCBI lineage: Eukaryota > Metazoa > Chordata > Amphibia > Anura > Limnodynastidae > Limnodynastes > Limnodynastes dumerilii. The sequence continues at coordinate 172,134 of WWET01001273.1, read as the reverse complement.
CCTAAAAGGGTTCCTGGTTGGGTCCATTCTAGAAAATCAATGTAAAGAACTGTCTAATGCCATTCACTTAATTAATTAATTAAAAAGTTGACACTAGAAAAGATGATGCGTCATTGGATATTTAACCATATAGGGTAAATATATACAGTATTAAAGCCCTACGCTACAGCCACTATATAATAATAATAATAATACTACAGTACTTTAGTGTACAACAGTGGAGCTGATCCAGAGCTGCACTTACACTTTTTTTTTAGGTGCAAGTGTGGACCTGAGCAATACCATGTTAAACTGCAAGAGGATAAAAATGTATATTGTGAAAGCAGAATTAAGGTGCATACACACTATACAATTATCTGGCAGATTATCTAATAAATCTGGCTGTTGGACTGAATATCTGGTAATGGATGAGAGAAACTGACAATACAATTTGCTCTCATCCATTACCAGATTTTCAGACCAACAGCCAGATCTTTCAGAAAATCTGGCAGATAATTGTATAGTGTGTATGCAAATTTAGATATGAGTGATGAAGTCTCTTAGCTCAACTCTTTTTTATAGATTAAATTAAAGTGTTTTCCCTGAATGTAAAAGAATTAAAATTAATTAGCACCCCTTACTTTGCAAAATGCTCTTGCCGAGCTGTACTCTTGCACCCAATTTGCCCTTACTATTATATTCTGGATCAGCCCCAGCTTCTCATAAATTTAGCCCAGGTTAGTGTGATGGGCTTCCCCTTATGTTATAAAAATCTCAGCAAACGGGAAGAAAAAAAGAAAAAAAAAAAGAAAAAAAAAAAGGGAGGGAGGGAAAAAGAAAATAGGTTAAAAAAAAATAGACTGGACATAGTGTTATATAATCAGACACCATTTCAATATTAACCAAAATTCTACAGGACTGTACTAAAAGTGGGTATTAAGCTTGCAATGTCAAAATGGGGCGCCAGTAAATAAAATTTGAAGGTTAAACTGGTTACTAAGTCAAGGTTGCTGAAGCCGCTTTAACTTTTTTGCCCTTGGTATTAAAGTTTCTAGATACAGCTTTGACTAGATACAGGATGTGTTAAACATCACCCTACTTTATAAACACTTTCACAATCCCCTTATGTGAATGCAGCACAGTGTGCACCCAGATTTAGATTAGTCAAAACTGCATTTGAGTTATATTTTTCTTAGGATGTCACTCCTATGATGGTTCCTCTAAAAAAAATGGAATTTTGTTTTTTATGTCAGACTCAGAACTACAATCCACTTATTAAACACAGGTAACAAAAAAATACATAAATAAAATGAAACAAAAATGGATTAATACCATTAAACTAGCGATGGACAGCAGGAGGCCTTGGGTCTGCAGCCAGTAGGCTCCATTTTGTGCTGATGACATTGGGCCTGATTCAGATTTAGGAAGGAGCTTGAAATTAAGAGAGGAAAGTTACACCTGGGCTAAACCATGTTGATTGCAGGGGGAGTCAGGGTAATTTCTTTGCATGCAGGGATATATCTTTGAATTGCTTACTGCACACAGATACTGACCAGCTTTACTATCACACTGTTATTTAGACTTGGGATAGGAAACATCATCTCTAATACGGTTTACATCAGATGAAATATGACTCCCCTGCAATCAACATGGTTTATCCCAGGAGTTACTTTCCTCTCTTATTTTCAAGCTCTTTAGGCTGAATCAGACAGTTATAATTACATGGAAGTTTCCCATTTAATACTTATACCTTAAAGCACTTCTGTTAGTACTTTATATCTATTACCCTACATAGATAATAACTACTTTTGAGCTGGTTGGGTCCCAGATCGCTGCTCATGTCTTATGGGCAATATACACAGAAGCCTATAAGGTGCAATTCTGCGCATTGGGGGGGCGGGGGTAATAATCCGTTAGGCCTGTGAAGGGGCAGCTCTCTACATAGGGAAGTACGGCCGGCGGCGTCTATGCCACTAGAGGCTACTGATCGCCCAGCGCCGGCGGGACTAGGTGAGTGGCCGGAGCATAGGTGAGGCCTGCTGCCGGTTCCGGGCGCACATAGGACCGTTAAACGCACGAGACAAGCTACACAGACGTTTACCTCAAGGCTCCTCTCTCTCCGGCCGCGTCCGCAACTTCTAACCAACTTCCACACCTCGGTCGACGCCCGACACGCTCCCGCGCGCTTCTGATTGGGCGAGAGGCCCATCACTCACGGCAGCCGCCGCTCCCCATTGGACCGCAGGGGCGGTGACGTCCGCAGCATGTAAGCGCTGGGGGACTCTAAGGCACGTGTGCACGCTCTTCAGGGTGTGGTGATGGCTGGAATGAGGTGCGCTGTGTGCTGGGCACGGGTGCTCTGCAGATTGGTGCATTCCAGGCTAGTGCATAGTGTTCGGTAGAATTCAGTGGACCAGGCAGGGGTACAATGCTCTGCAGATTGGTGCGTTCCAGGCTAGGGCAAAGTGTTCGGTAGAATTCAGTGGACCAGGCTGGGGTGCAAATTATCTGTCGATGGTGGATGCCATTCTCCGGCACAGAGTTCTGCAGGAACGTTGCCACTTTCAGTGGAAAAGTCCCAGACCAATGGGTCTCTTATCACATTTCCTACATATATCATATCATAAGCACCCACCAATAATCCCTACAGATCACTGCAGCCCGATCCGGATAGATTTATCAAATTTTAGTTTGTGCACCCCTTCCCCTCATAACCATAATAATAAACTTCTTAATGATTGTTGGCTGGATTCAGACTTAAGTATGTGCTTGAAATGAGTTACTCCTGGGCTAAACCATGTTGATTGCAGGGGAGTCATAAAGTTGAGAGGTGATGTTTCCTATCCCAAGTCTAAATAACAGTGTGATAGTAAAGCTGGTC
>WWET01001273.1:133064-145177 GCA_011038615.1 Limnodynastes dumerilii | reverse complement strand
CCCGCCCCGCACAACAACCCTTTTCTGACCCGAGGCGAGCAGGGTGGTTACTGGCATGCACAAGATCTTATTCTAGAGATACTCTACACCGAACCAGCTCCCCTGGGCTTGGGCCACCTGTCAGAGATCAGCGGGCATCAACTGATGAGCCTCTCCACAGCAAACGCCAAGAAGGACCCCAGCTGCAAGGTGTGCAACATCAGCGGGGCACTCTAAGAACACTCGTGTAGCTTGTCCGCAGTGTTTGTTAAGTAAAACAGATGTTGTTGTGTGGCTTAGGGTGTTGAAAGTATGATTAGTGCATTATCAAAACCAGTCCCCACAGAACACCTAGTCTGGCAGGTCGGACATCAGTGTTAGAAGCTGAAATGCTTAGCGATTATTCATTTGGAGATCAGATATTCCTACATCCCCTTAGGAGTGACTGAGTGTTGTAGGGCCTTCGCCCTCAACTATTACCCAAATGAAACAGTGAGGCTCCGCCTGATGCACCAAGAAAGAGGTTTCTACAGATCAGCAATTATGGCTCTGAGCAAAGGCCTTGTTTGAGAGAGTGTGTTGCAAGGCATTGTGGGTGGCAAAGGGAGGGCACTTTTTACATGGGACATTGCACGTCCTTTTAAGTTAGAAGATAAAGTTCATCTAACAGGAATGAACTCCCATTCTAAGACATTATTGCTTTGTTTAATATATATTGGTTTATGACAATTTGTTCTATTAAGATCTTTGTTTGTATAACCATGATAAAGTGGTACATTGTTCACAAATACAATATATACGTTACCAAACCTGGGGTGGTCGTATTATTTTCTTCAATGAAGAGTTCCTATCTTTACACAGATTACAATGCATTAAACTGATGTCTGTGGGGAGTTTGAGTCATATATATGTTGCATATGATCCACACTAAAAAAATACTCACTTCAATGCAACGATGAAGGCGATGATTATTCTTTTTGCAAGTTAGTGAACAATAAAAAAATAAGTTGAAAGCCCATATCTTTGTGTTGTAAGCGCTGGCATTTCAATGTGATAATCACAACTTTTATTGTACTCAGCACAAGGTAACAAGACTTTCCCATGGCATTTTTTGACCTGAGTGGGGTTCATTCTGTTAAATTGGAAATTGGTGACACTATAAGGCCCGAAGGCTTCATAGATCTGCCGAATAAACACAGCTGCTCTGAGAACCAGCTTCCTTGTGCAGAATGGGGTTTCCAGGGCAACGATTTAGAATAGGACAAGTATGAAAAACACCCGCTGTATAGGAACAAGCAGATGTCACACACATTATACATATATAAAATAATTACATCTCTATTTGTTCACACACGGCTGAAGGGAGTTTCAGGACTGGAGGTCAATCCGGGTCTGCTACACATTTGTAGCCTACAGAATTTAAAACTAGCTGTATGGAAATTTAACAGGGGGTGTCTTTTTTAGAGTCAATTAAACTAGAGGAACTAGTATGCCATATAACTATCCATGTTCCATATAATTACTATCTACCTCTGCCTTTATGATTGTCAGTGTTCATATTCACGATAAATGACCATAGATGAAATAGGAGAGGAAAAGCATCCAATGCATCAACAGACCCTCCAATATGCCCCCCTCCATTCGGTACAAAATACTCCGCTCCTGCTCTTCCTTCCTAAAATGATTGCAGGCACCTGTGTTATACTAGTTATTTGAATAGAAAGGTGGGTAACACAGGTGACTGCAATCAGAGATTAGGAAGAAAGAGCAGGAGCAGAGTATTATGTACCGAATGGAGGGGGTCATGTTTGGAGGGTATGCATCAATGTGTAAGGCACACAATCATAGATGGGATGAGAGGTGCAGAATCTCAGAGCAAATAGGCTCAATCCACCACTATTATTATCATTTATGCTGCAGAATTAAAACATTATTTGTATTATATTAACATTAATCTGGAATAATAATAAATCCTGGCACACAAGATACCTGACAAGCAGACCAAGGGCCAGATTTACTAAACCGCGGGTCTGGGAAGATGGAGATGTTGCCCATAGCAGCCAATCAAGTTCCAGCTTTCACTTTCCTATTACATACTAGAGAATGTCAGCTAAGTATAGGTATTGCACATGCACATGAACTAAACAGAGCTGACTTGCTGTATGTACATTGTGTGTGTAAGCCAGCTCTCTTTCTTAGTTCAGGCCCCAAATCTACTAACACAGACCCTCCAACATGACCCATTCCATTAGGTACAATATACTCCGCACCTGAGCTTCCAACTGTCACTCACCTGCTGAAATGACTTAACTGATATGTAAAAAACAATTTGTCTCTTCAACAAAGCTGGTTACCATAGTAACTGACAGTTGGAAACTGAGAAGAGTATTTTGTATCTAATGGAATGGGTCATGTTGGAGGGTATGCTAACAATGGACTAGATCCTGAACTAAGAAAGAGAGCTGGCTTACACACACACACACAACGTACATACAGCAAGTCAGCTCTGTTTAGTTCATGTGCATGTGCAATACCTATACTTTTGCAACAAAACAAAGCTGCCCCATGGGAGTAGAATAGTGATTTTCACCTATTTCATGACCATCAAAGTATCTCCAACTGTTACTTCAAGATCAATGCAGTACTGAGGATGAAGTCTTAGTACTTTTAGTATAGTACTTTTGACCCTAGCTTGAGTCCCATGTCAGCCTGTATGAGTAAAATACAGTGCTGTCTGGCAGTGATGTCTATAGGTGATCTCACCGGCTTTATAAACAGAAGTGTGCTACAGTTTTTTCTTCCATACGACTGAACCTTATTTAGGGTAAAACAGCACAGCAACATTAGCTGCAACATAACATTAAATAAATCTATTGCAACATAAGGTAATAAAAGAAAAAAAAATCTAAAAGATAACTTTTAAATAATTTTAGAAATCTGGTAACTTTTTAAGGTGTTTTTGGAGCATGAAATGAAACTTCATTTTTCTGTCACAAATACAGGATCATTTTCTCCACGCGTTTGTGTACTGACACTATATTTCTTTATAACACTTAATCACGATCTCAAATGTTCCCCTAAAATACAGCACGCCTGCAGCCACAAGCTGCTATAGACTATGGGAGCATTCTGCAGGACATTCACTTCAACACAGATGGTGGGAAAACAAACACACAGGACCAGATTTACTAAGCTGCGGGTTTGAAAGCATGAAGATGTTGCCCATAACAACCAATCAGATCTTAGCTGACTTTCTTTAGTATGTAAAAAGAAAGTGAGAGCTAGAATCTGATTGGTTGCTATAGGCAACATCTCCACTTTTCCAAACCCGCAACTTAGTAAATTGGCCCACAGAGCTTAGAGTCTGTGTATGTAGGGAATAAAGCCCAGAAAGAGTATGAATAAACATCCGTATATAAAATCCAATGTGCGTGTTCAGGTCATTACCTGTAGTTATTGTAAGCTGCACCAACATACAAAATGCATTAGAATTTTGTTATATAATATGAATACACTGATTCAGAAATCACACGCATGTACATTCACTTGTTCCTTTTGTATGATATATGAGAGAGCACCAAGGCCAACACCCATTCACAGTGTGACCATCTTTAATGAGTCCATAGCTTACACATTCAAGGCAGATGCTCTCACTGAGTGGGGTGAATCAGGAACTGGAGTATGGCTCAGTGAGTGAAATCCAGATATTTCCAAGGCTGAAGCAAGGAAACGCTTTGAAAATAATAAGAGCCCCCTTAAGAGCTGACACAGTATAGAGTTTAACATTTTCAGGGTTGGGTAGATCAATGGTACAAAATAACAAAAAGGGCAGAGGGGTAGCAGAAAGATTTGGAAAGAAGTAGAAAAACAGTGACACAGGACTGTAATAGAAAGATTCAAGCCAGCCCCAGCACACTGGCTCCAGAGAATCAAGTTGCAAAGTTCACAGGATAAAGTAGGCTCCTCATTAAATACTTAACCAGCACTCAGCACAGGATTCATGTGGATCAGGCAGAGAGTATGATGATTCATAGGTGTATATTGTAACAGAGTGTGCTTATGTTCCTCTCCAACACGAGTCTGTGCTATCCAGATATCCCTGAGGCTCATCTTGTCCTTTATCCCATGACACGATTTGTAACCTCACATCCACAGATCATTGCTTAGGGGGTCCTGCAGTCCAGGATTCACCCTCCCCAAAGACGGACTTGGTCCCAGGTAAAACAAGGCAGGGGACAGAGTTGTGGGGTGTCACTTGCGGACATGAAGAGTGTCCTGGAATTTAGTACTGGTATATCGGATGTGAAATCCCTTTTTGTTAATGGAGTCATCGGAGTGGAATCTGATTGTTAGAGAGGCACCGCTTGAATACACTTCCTCTGGAGGCTGTAGATGAGATGGGAAGCACCAATTGTGAATCTCTCATTGAGAGAAAACAGAATACATTCAGCAGAGACTGTTCCTTTGTTGTATTGAAATCAACTTACAAACATTTGGCATTTGCCTGTACACAGAGGACATACCCTCCAACATGACCCCTTCCTTTAGGTACAGAATACTCCGCTTCTGAGCTTCCATCTGTCACTCACCTGGTTTTAATGGATTAACTGATTAACTGTTATCTTCAACAAAGGTGGTTTCCATAGTAACTGACAGTTGAAAGCTCAGAAGTAGAGCATTTTGTACCTAATGGAATGGGTCACATTGGAGGGTCTGAGAGGAGCGACCACTATATCATCTTTATCAATATGTAAATGAATGCAGTCTATGAATTCCCCAAAAACAATGGCCAAATGATTCACTTTGAGCCTCATGCCTCAGCGATATCACTACTGACTAGAGGGAATGTATAGTGACTGAACCCACACAATAATTCATCAGAGGGCTTGTGTAAAGATGGTCCTATTTGTACACATGATTAATTACAGGTAGGTATATACAGCAAACTGGATCAACCAATAACATGTCTGTGTTTAGTCAAACATATCAGAGATGTGTATAAGCACACACACTTAATGATCCTGGTGTAGTGATAAAGCAACAGCTGGATAAGAGAAATATAGAAAGTGACAGCAGATAAGAGCCACATAGTCCATCCAGTCTGTCCAGTTGTTTCTGTAAAACTATACGTAACCTAGACCATATCTATCCAACCCTCTATTTAGTGTAAGATTTAGGATATCCTTTTATTTATCCCACACGTTTAAACTGTTCTACTGTGTTAGCCTCAACCACCTCAGATGGGAGAATATTCCACTTATCTATCACCCTTTCAGTGAAGTCATTTTTCCACACATTTCCTCTGAGTCTATCACCCTCCAGTTTATATTCATGCCCCCGTGTTCTATTACACCTCTTCCTTCTGCTACCTTATCCTTATTTATGGAAGATGTCACTACAATTCTCCCTTCATACAGATGATTGGATTTCGATTATCTAGGATTCGGGTGCTGTTATTGCACAAGTAAGTAACGTGGCATGAAGTACTTTTTAAGTGGTTCCACAGTACACGTTATATGTATTGGAGTTCTTGTATGCAGTGGTGAAGCTATGCAATGTGCATCACAGATACCTCAAATTCAAGCATTCTTGGACTGGATTCACACTTAAGAACATACCTAAATATACACACGCAGATGTTATGCACACGCATTCAACGCTGTGCCTAACGAGATCCGTAAAAAGGGGCATGCTACTACTCCGTAAGTAGGAAGTTAAGAAAAGTGGGTGTCAGGAGGCATTTAAATAGGACAGAACGGGCTGGGTTTGCAAAGTACTCACATACTTCAGCAAAATCCGCACAAACATACGCCCAGAGAGTTAAGCTAGCCCTATGGAGGTGAAAGTCAGTAAAAATCCGTAAGTGTCATAGAGAGCACTTGCTGCTTAGTTACATATTTTTGCAAATCTGCGCATAATTATTTCCCCTTATATATGTCTAACTGAACATATGCATGTTCAATTGAACCATACAAATGTGCACTATTTATGCATGTGACACAAAATACTGAAGATACTAAGATACAGTTGACCTAAAACACTCCCTACCCCCCAACTCTAAATTTCTCTACACTTCAAATGAGCTCCCCCTGAGGAGCAAAATGTGTAAAGTGATGTTAAGGAAAAGGGTTATTGTAAATGACATTTAAAGATTTTAGGTATGTTTCTACTGAATAAACAGAAGAAAATACCCAAGCTTCATGGGTAAATTATCCGCTCTGAAATATGGTTATAAAATTTGTGTTCTCTTGTTTTTATTTATTAAATGTTTAATACTTAATTGCACTGGTGTTTATATTTCTTTTCAACCATCACAGGTGTATATTTTATTTACACATTTTATAACAATTTAATTACCCTGTGGATGAGGTCCACTTTTTTGATAGCTGCGATATTTGGGTAAACTAGAGCGCCGACACAGTTTACTTAATTTTTGTTTAAGTTATCAGCTCTGCAAGCTTATCGGTCTAGATATTTCCCGTACATTGTAGGATCAGTGGCAGACTTAGGTTTTACCATGATGTAAAGCCAGCTGTCTTCATTTATAGACCGTGCTGGTTAAATCATTTCCTGCAGCCTTCAGAGTGGACTCCTGTTATATCTGCTGACCTAAACTATAACCACTCATTATCTGCATGGACACAGCAGCTGCTGAATACTCCAACTCAAATCACTGCTTCTACATTACAGAGCAATCACTCTAGGATTAAAGCAAGCTGGAGCCGGGTAACTATATCTAAGGTCTTAACAGAACCTGTTACTGTGCAGGTCTCTAAACTCAACTAAAGAAGGATCTGTATTCCTTTTCCCAAACCTGTATTTAAAGCCAGTGCATTAGGTGGCACTTGGCACGGTGCTGCACAAGGAATGTACCATGATAGGGATTTTTTTTATGAATTAATAAGAATATTTATAATAAGGAGCTCAGATACATCTACTTACCCCTGACCCGCAGTATCTCCCCATCCTGGGGGCATTCTCATTAGGCCCATCATACAGCTCTATGTAATCATAGCCACAGTCTTGCTCTTCCTCTAGTTCAAAGCTCTGAAAGACCAGTTCCACCCCATAATTACCCTCCGACATTATGTGCCACACACACTCCGAGGCTGACGGGTGGATGTCATCTCCAAATTTGGCATGGGAATATAGGTCCTTGGTGCGAACTTCTGCCTGCAGTGTCCCTCCACACACTAAGAGAAAGAAACCACAGCTCAGAACTCACTGCTGCACAACATCATCAAACCAGGATATCCCATAGGAGGAGACATGAGAAGACACAACATCCTGGTACAGCCTAAATATCAGGACAAAAGGCAATTACACAAACATTAATGAGCATCAGATACATCACTCCTGTAGGTGAAATGCGCTAGTAACTTGTGATGAAGTTCTTGGCAAAAACATGTTCAGTTAGGAGTAGATTGGCCATAGGATGACAGGGTATAATCCTATTAGGCCGGTGACTTGAGTCTACGCAACAACTTTTGGATATTTTTTGTTCTTATTTTTTTATTAGAGAAAACTAGGATGTTCTCTCTATTGGGTGGCAGTCACTAGGATGCTCTCTATTGGGTGGAAGTCACTAGGATGCTCTCTCTATTGGGTGGAAGTCACTTGGATGCTCTCTCTATTGGGTGGCAATCACTAGGATGCTCTCTATTGGGTGGAAGTCACTAGGATGCTCTCTATATTGGGTGGAAGTCACTTGGATGCTCTCTCTATTGGGTGGCAGTCACTAGGATGCTCTCTCTATTGGGTGGAAGTCACTAGGATGCTCCCTCTATTGGGTGGAAGTCACTAGGATGCTCTCTCTATTGGGTTGCAGTCACTAGGATGCTCTCTCTATTGGGTGGAAGTCACTAGAATGCTCTCTCTATTGGGTTGCAGTCACTAGGATGCTCTCTCTACCAGGTTGCAGTCACTAGGATGCTCTCTACTGGGTTGCAGTCACTAGGATGCTCTCTATTGGGTGGCAGTCACTAGGATGCTCTCTATTGGGTGGCAGTCACTAGGATGCTTTCTCTATTGGGTGGCAGTCACTAGGATGCTCTCTCTATTGGGTGGCAGTCACTAGGATGCTCTCTCTATTGGGTGGAAGTCACTAGGATACTCTCTCTATTGGGTGGCAGTCACTAGGATGCTCTCTCTATCGGGTGGAAGTCACTAGGACATTCTCTCTATTGTGTGGCAGTCACTAGGATGCTCTCTATTGAGTGGAAGTCACTAGGATGCTCTCTCTATTGGGTGGCAATCACTAGGATGCTCTCTCTATTGGGTGGCAGTCACTATGAAGCTCTCTCTATTGGGTGGCAGTCACTAGGATGCTCTCTCTATTGGGTGGAAGTCACTAGGACGTTCTCTATTGTGTGGCAGTCACTAGGATGTTCTCTCTATTGTGTGGCAGTCACTAGGATGCTCTCTCTATTGTGTGGCAGTCACTAGGATGTTCTCTCTATTGTGTGGCAGTCACTTGGATGCTCTCTCTATTGTGTGGCAGTCACTAGGACGTTCTCTCTATTGTGTGGCAGTCACTAGGACGCTCTCTCTATTGGGTGGTAGTCACTAGGACGCTCTCTCTATTTGGTGGCAGTCACTAGGATGTTGTCTGCATTGTGTGGCAGTCACTAGGACGCTCTCTCTATTGGGTGATGATCACTAAGACGCTCTGCGTATTGGGAGTCAGTCACTATGTGTAATGGTGTGCTAATAACACTTATATTTGTGTTAGCTCAGCCTTTAATTAATCCTGGACATGTGGCCACAATCTCCCATTCATTTGGACTCCAGACATTTGCAAAATTGAAACCTGTACAAGTTATACTCTTGGCCTCTTTCATATGTATAGGTTTCAGGCTTGTTTATGTTTTCTTTCACTACGCAACAGAGCAGATTGTTGTCAGTATGTAGGTGTGTAAATAAAATAGAGGTTTATAGCTGCGTAGGTGTTGTTTAGACTGACAAATGATGTAGACTTTTTTCAGGGCATGTGCACGGATAATGATGAAAGATGGTGTTTTCATGGACATTTGTAGGTGGTTTACTTCTAGTGACCACACAGAAATGGAAGTTTTTAAAGAAAATGATTAGCTGACGCCAGTTTACAGTTTGGAACAACAAGAATCATATCAGCACCTCGGCAATGCCATCTACATCTCAATGCAAAAACAAAGCTCACTAGTTATGTACTATAAGTGTGGCATCCCTGCACTTTAGGAGCAAAAGGTGCAGTGTGCGCAGGGCTTCTGTGGGATGCTGGCCAGCTGATTGAGGCGCGTGGTTTTGTTGCCTAGCAATTAACAGCTGAGTGATGCACGCGGAGCAGCGCAAGGGAGTCTGGAAGCTTCGGGGGGAAGGTTGGTGTTTTTTTCTGTGAGGGGAGCAGAGTCAGTTGAGGTGATTTGGTGCGAGAGTGTGGCAGCAGCGGTGACAGAGATTCTGAGAAGAGAGCAGAAAGAGGTTGTGTGTGAAAAAGGCAGCAGCGGTAGCGGAGACACTGGGAAGAGTAGAGAAAGACTGTGGGGAGGCAGAGAAAGCGCTATAAGGGAGAGAGGCATCGGCAGTGACAGAGGCATTGTGAAGAGAAGCAGAGAGAGGCTGTGAATAAAGCACAGAAAGGATTGTAAAAATACTTGCTGTCCCATTAAAGTGTTGAGAGACTATTTTCTTCCATAAGGATTATAAAAAAATACTTGCTGTCCCATTAAAGTGTGGAGAGACTATTTTCTTCCATAAGGATTATAAAAAAATACTTGCTGTCCCATTAAAGTGTGGAGAGACTATGTTCTTCCATAAGGATTTGTGAAAATACCTGTTGCCTCATCAAACTAGCGGCACATAAAGAACGTTATTAGTGACTTGTACTTTTTAAAGAGTGTGATATTAGCCAAATGCAAATTATTTATTGTGAATGATTTCTATGGGCTGCATTAATTGTTATGGTTGCTACTAAATGCAAATGGTACATTGTGCATGGTTTTTAATTGTTACTAATTGAAAATTATTTATTGTGCATGATTTTCATGTGCTATATTAGTTGACACCACTGATATTGATTGTATCTTATTCACACTGCATGATTACTGTATGTGTTACTTATGATACATTTGTAAAAATTGGTGATATTGAAACATAATCGTTATTTATCCTTTGGGAAACAAATGTAAAGAAGATTTTTGCTTTTTCAAAAACCAAAGTTCAGAAAGTAAAAACTAAATTTAAACCTTATACAGTTGTCTTTGCTTCGACTTATTCCAAGTTCTGTTTCACCAGTCTACAAATACTCATCTAACCTGTTGTTATCTTGGGGTGTTACATAAGCAAAACACATTCCCTTCATTTGCACCACTCACATTGTAACATGATGACAACTTTCTGTGGTTTCTCCTCATTAGCACCATTATCTGCAGCAATGGTTGGATGGATTAGCTTGGAAACTTACCTGTAGTAATATCTTGTAAAGGTGTGTTGTTATGTTGTGTTACTATTGAAAGTTATGTGGAATGGCTAGCATATGAAAAAAAATGTTCTTCGAAACAGGTTCCAACACTTAAAATACTATGTAGGATGGCAATATTAAACATACCAATGTGTTAGAAATACATATTGCTATGTTAGAATTCTCGTACTTAATTTTCATTGTGCGGACAAACCCATTTTGAAAACAGAACTCAAAGCTATGAACAGAAACCATTGGAAAAATGGAGATGTTGCCTATAGCAGCCAATCATATTCTAGCTCTTACTTTCTTTTTACATACTAGAGAATGTCAGCTAAAATCTGATTGGTTGCTATGGGCAACTTTTTTACTTTTGCAAACCCACAGCTTAGCAAATCTGGTCCCAAATGTAAATGTAGTGCCTATACCCATTACCACTGGACAGGGAGAAGTTGTGAGGGGTCTCACCAGTTTTAAGCTCTGCGAGAAATCCTTTTTTCTGCACAGAATTGTCAGACAGAAATTTCAGGAACATGCTGCTTTCTGGGGAAACGATGGGGTCCGGGACCTTACTGCCACAGAAACGCAAGAGGACAGGAGACTGGGCATCTGTACCGGAGAAAACTTCAACATGATCATACAAACATTCCTGGTTGGTCTCCAGATCCACCTCTTTTACCACCTGCAGGCAGGACAAAGAGAACGTGTCACTGGTAGGTGGACAAATTTAGGACCGGATCCACAGCTAATAACGATAGCCCACCTCTGCACACAAGGGGCCGTATCCAGACCTACGATGGTACGCTGAGCGGCTTCCCTCCACTGACACTCCCCCTTGCCCCAGCGTATAAACAGTCGCTTACGCCGGTTGAAGGCTACCCTAACTTCAGCCTGCGTAAGCGACTGTTAATACGCTGTGACGGCGGCGTTGATACGCTGAAGCTACGGAACGCCCGATCCAAGATCGGGCGTTTAAGCAGCTACGCCGGGCAACATCTACCCGGCGCATGCGCAGATCGTATTACCGCCGGGCGACGGGGGTCTGGATCAGGCCCAAAGTGTGTAAGTGGGCTGTATGGACTGAAAATGGGCTGTGTTTCCCCTGTACATGTTGAGTTGGGCAGGGGGGAGGAAGCATTATAATAATACAGTATGGATGGGATTACCCACGTCCAACCGCTAATCCGCACGTGTTATCTTACAACAGCGTAAGTCACACATTTTATGCACAAGAGAGGGGAATGACAGGGGGGGTTCACTCCCCTCTTCCATGTGGAATTAAGAACCCCACATGTATGGAAAAAGTGTGTGGGGGGGGGGGGAGGGGAAGGGGGTGGATCCGGTCCTTGGTTGTTTGACGAGATGCAGATGTTATGAAACAAAATTATTATTTTAGACACTTGTCCACTACATGCAAAACATAGCTTGGGATGGGGAAGGGGGACGATCCGAAAAACCCATATTATGGTTGGATCATATAGATAAATAGCTCCTTATATCCTGTAAGGACTGGACCCAGAATTACGAAAAAACAGAAAATGAACGCGTTTTAAATGCGCAAGTACTCCGGACATGTGTTCTGCGCATGTATGTACATGTTGGTTATGCATCGGGACGCACTACGAACCATCCTGGTTTCTGTGCTGGAAGCCTTTCTGACGGAGGTGGGAGATATTCCTACATTATGCACCTGCCC
>WWET01001273.1:107440-123006 GCA_011038615.1 Limnodynastes dumerilii | reverse complement strand
GGGAGCGGAGCGAAGATTGTAGAGCAGGAGAGGGTGATCAACGGTATCAAATGCGGCAGATAGATCCAGGAGGATGAGCAGTGAGAAGTGGCCCTTAGATTTGGTGGAAAGGAGATCATTAGTGACCTTAGTCAGAGTCGGTGGGGTGGGGAGCGGAGCGAAGATTGTAGAGCAGGAGAGGGTGATCAACGGTATCAAATGCGGCAGATAGATCCAGGAGGATGAGCAGTGAGAAGTGGCCCTTAGATTTGGTGGAAAGGAGATCATTAGTGACCTTAGTCAGAGTCGGTGGGGTGGGGAGCGGAGCGAAGATTGTAGAGCAGGAGAGGGTGATCAACGGTATCAAATGCGGCAGATAGATCCAGGAGGATGAGCAGTGAGAAGTGGCCCTTAGATTTGGTGGAAAGGAGATCATTAGTGACCTTAGTCAGAGTCGGTGGGGTGTAGTTGGAAGGTGAAGTGGGATCAAGGGTAGGTTTTTTAAGGATAGGGGGGACAAGAGCGTGTTTAAAGAGGGAGGGGAAGATGCCAGAGGAGAGGGATAAGTTGAATAGGGGAGCAAGATGAGAGCAGGTGGAGAGAGAGAGAGACCGGAGAAGATTAGAGGGGATGGGATCAAGTGGACATGTTGACGGAGGGGATGACAAAAGTAGTGAGTGGATTTCTTCGGGTGAGGTAGGGATGATGTATGCACCCTAGTGCAACTTTAATGACATTACTAAGCTCTGGCTTATTCCTAAACTTTTTATTGACATTGTTTATTTTGTTGCTATTTCTCTCTACATTCTTTTATGTATTTTTAGAGTGTACTTCTGGAACATGAACAGCTGTCTAATCATAAAAACCTGAAAAGAGCCTAAATAAAATGAAACTGTAATATAAGTACCTGTGGTTGCAAGAAGGTACATACAAATAACTCTGTATTATATATCTGAAATGAGGTAAATTCACATCAGCATTTCACTCTTCTCCCAACGCAACCCCTTATTGGACGGGATAAGAGTTTTGCTGACCTTTGAAGTAGTTGATTGAAAAGCCAGCCTTATTAATGGAACCGTCCGATACAAATTTAACCCACAGTTGATTGCTGGAACTCTTGAGGTCTTCTGGTTTGTCATAGCCACAGAAGCGACCAATCAGAGGGCTTGTTTCAGAATTGCCATCCCGAATCTCTAGATAATCATAGGCGCAGTTGTCATGGCGTTCAATCTGTGGAATATAGAGAAGTAGGCCTCAGTTTAAAACACTAACCACAGGTATATGGTGCCATGAATAAAACACTAAAATAACCCCCCTTTCCCCCAACACCCTCAACACAGCTGTTAAATCTCAACAGACCAGGGGACTTACTCTAGAAGCATTATTTACTACAAAAGTTCAGAGATTAAGTTTAAAGTGCTTACCAAACGGCCCCCAGAGTAAATCAGTTCCCATAACAACGATCTGTGAATATACTAATTACTGTCCCAATGATGCTGAGACTTTGCTAAAAAGAAAAGCTCTTCTAATTTTTATTGGTTGGAGCATTTAAAATGGCTGACAAATGAAAAAGAGCCATAATGGCCCTTTTTTGCACCAATATAACTAAATCAAATATGCAAAAACATTCTTTGTTAAAACTAGTCCGTGTTACCATTATTAGCTTCAGCAGAATTGGTTAAAATCATCCTGTGGGGAATGGCTATGTTTATTTCAAATCCCTTCCCTTTATACCACATTTTTCTTCTTCCACCAGAAATCCAGAAGGGTTTCTTCCCCTTGTGATCTCTGACCTCAAAGGACTGAAAGGTGACTCCTATGTGGAAACCCTCAGATACACGTAGCCTCCAAACGCAGTCCTTATTAGGCTTGTAGTCGTCTGGATAGTTGGGAGACTGGATGTGACCTATGTCCTTTTTCTGTTCCCCACCACACAGGGCTACAAGAGAAAAGGATATTTAAAAATACAAAAGAGAAAGATTAGAGTTTGTAATACTGGACGTTCCCTCATAAAAAGGAATTATCTGAAAGGATTACCAAACAGGCTACAGAGCAAGAGTGGTAAAGGATACATTATTTATTTATGAACACAGGGTTTTACATATACAAACAGGTCCATATATTGTAAATTTACAAACCCCTGAAATTCAACATGGATATTGCATAATGCAGTAGAGAATAACAAAATTATGCTCCGTATGTTGGTTCTCTCAGTAGTCCACATCATCATAAATACTTAGTAAAAATAATTAATAGGTCTAACAGGAGAATTCTTGGCACATGAAGGGTATTAGATAAAGCACCAAATAAGGATACTATCTACAGTGTGGATATCACCACACACTGGGTTTTAGCGTTCCTGATCGACATACCTTCATACGCTGCATGAAATCCCTTCCCCACATAGTTGCTACTGCTCCGAAATTCTATCCACAATCTACTATCACTGGATACAATTGGCTCAGGGATCTTGTCGCCACAGTAACGGCCTGAGGAGAAAATAGCAGCGAAGTTGTATGGTAACCGTTAGACACCATACAGTCCTATTATGTTTAGCTCAATGACAGACTTGGACTAATTGCTGCTATTATAGACTAAAGGACAATACCGATCAGTGGGGCTTTCTTCCAGTGTCCATCTCTGACCTCGATATAGTCATACCAGCAGAGTCGGCTACGGTACACATCCAAAGAGGTAAAATTCAGCTTTATCTGGAACACAAAAAGGTTTCTCTTTAAACCCAAGCCGATTTAAAGCTGCAGTACCACCTAGAGTATACATTTTGCCAATATTGGCCATGGACACTGCTTCTAATGGAATTTCCAAGGTTATAATCCTATCCACCCTTCCCCCCTCACTTCGTACCCTCTTATCCCCCTCTACAACCCTTTTACCCCATCCCCACCTGGTGGCTCCCTCTCAACCTCTCACTGCGCTCTATCCACTTCACCCTGATCTGTCAAGCTTGACACCTCGCATTTTGCATTGCTGTCTGTGCTTGCTTCACTTTTTTTTTTGTCATATACTTATATTGTATTTTATTATGTACTATGCTGTCCATAATGCCCTGTATGTCTGTACTGTATTTTATTGTTGTATTTTGAATGGTGCTGAGGACACCTTGTGGCGCCTTATAAATAAAGGATAATAATAATAATATTAAATATGATTAAATAATATGCAATGTTCATTTAAGGTAACAATACATATAAAACAAAAGTAAATTCAGTGTCTTCTATGCAAGAAGCAATAAGAGACTTCTTCAGTAGCACAAATGATGACCCGTAGGCCACAGCATACATACCTTTTCTCCTGCAGTGACAGACAGTCTCCATACACAGTGCACATAGGCAGAGTAACCATTTGGATACCCTGGAGAGGAGAAGTTCCCTTGACTTTCCTGCAGGGTCTCGCCACAGGCTGCAGAGAGAACATACAGAGTGATCAGGAAACATGAGGAAAACAGATGACCACAGTAATAGACAGCAGAAGAGCTTACAGGAGATGGCTATGTGATGGACACAGGCAGGAGCCTATTATATAAAGGGTGCACCACTGCCTCTACATACCCACCAACATGACCCATTCCATTAGGTACAAAATACTCTGCTTCTCAGTTTCCAACTGTCAGTTACTATAGTAACCAGCTTTGTTGAAGAGGCAAATAGTTTTTTAAATATCAGTTAAGTCATTTCACCAGGTGATTGACAGTTGGAAGCTCAGGTGTGGAGTATATTGTACCTAATGGAATGGGTCATGTTGGAGGGTCTGACTCTACCTGGCTAATACATGCTCTTATGTTTCATCATTGGGTATTAATAAAGCTTTATGCAGACTATAACAATAGCTTCTCCTCCAGAAGTGTTTGAGCGTCTAGGTGACTTCAATACTGCGAATCACGTCATAAGTACCGCTTTTAGTTGTCATCGTCACAGACGACAAGAGCCACTCTGATTAATGAAAGAAGAATAGACCGAGAAATGCTTTCACTGTCCTTACAGAAGAAAGTGTAATACAGAGCTGTACTTAATCTCCCACAAGAGGACAGCACTTATGTGTTAATATGCTGGGACAATAGACTTCCTGTGCTAGCATAACACTTCCTCATCAGAGCTCATCATGGCTGCATAATGACACAGTGTAAAGTCACTATAAATGATCTATGAATCATTCTCGTGTATATTGGGATTTTAAACAAGTGCATTTATTTATATTTGATGACATTTCTAAATAGGAAAGTTACAGATGTTGCCAATCAGACTGCAGCTATTATTTACCACACACATTTTAGAAAACGACACAAAAGCTCGACTCTGGTTGCTATAGGCAACAGCTCCATTTTTTTTTCTTAAGGAAGCCACATTAGATATACCCCCAATACACTTTTCTGAATTAACAACACGCAAGCGGAAGAGGAGACAATATTTTAAAATAAGCTCCTAAAAAGGTCAGACAGGGTGGCCATCGAGACGCACTGACCATGTAATTACATGTTCCATGTGGTGCAGCTCTCCCCCTCCCTCTCATAACTTGTTGCTCTTACTCTCACCCCCCAATCACTCACCCCCTAATCACTCTCCTCGCTTGATGACGTCATTGCCATGTGATCTGCAGATGTCTCACAGATGTTTAAGGTTATTTGTGAACACCAGAATTTGAGATACCAACTGGAGGCTATAGAAACTGATATGTGCCAGCTGTATGGTAAGCAATACCTCCCACGTTTGCTTCTGATAGACCCCATCCCTTACTGTTCTCTCTTACCAAACTTTTCCTATTTTAGATACATTTCTGGCTTAAATACATTTCTGAAGAGCTCTTAAATTGATGATAACACGCACCATGTGTATTACAATTGTGAGGCTTGTAGTAGTAGTGTATTTCATGCAAATTGTCTTCAAAAGTGCTTTAAAATGTTGCATTACCAGCAAAAAAACAGCAACAAGTAAAAGTATAGAACAATCAGAAGATTAATGGAACAACACTACAGCAAAGAGACATAACACATATGCCGTCATCCACACATCTGCTCACAAAGGAATGCTGGGCTTGTAATAAGTGGTGTCAGCTGGTGATAAATGTAATATAGGACAGGTCCTATCAGAGCAATAATTTCCACGTCTCCAGGACATGATGAGGTTAAAAGGCACAGCACTGGATTCTGGGAGTAACACTGCTCTGACACTTCCACACACAGCCCACAGAGCACTTCCTACGGTTGTCAGGGCAATAGGAAAAATTTCCACTCGGAGAAAGAAATAAAAGACAGCTTGTACAGGCCATGACTGATAGGCGTGAAGAGCAAAGAGACAAGTATTTAGAAGGAGTAAAGGTGATGCCAAGAATGGGCACATGCTAATAGAGCTACACACAGCCCGAATGAGATGTCCGGAATGCTGACAACAGGACATAAAGAACGCCAGACAAACAGAAGAATGAGATATCTGCAGACGGATGGGGCAGCGGCTCTCTTTGACTGGACGCAACAAGCTGGAACAAGCAGTAATGCAGCTTTACAATGCTGACAGTACTGACAAATGTAGGTGACACATCGTACTATATGCAATGCTGCCTATACGGTCACTACCTGTACACTGATACAGCTTCTTAGCCTGTGCAATATCTCCAGCACTGAGTCGGGTTCTCTGTCCTATTGATGGTTTAACGCCATTGACTTCATATTTTGGGGATATTGTGTCTAGCCAGATCCCTCTGTAACAAATAATAAAGGAAAAATTAAAGAGACAAATTAGGATATCATTTGAAATGGTAAAAAATGATGTCACCTTCATGGAACATCTTGTAATTTATTGATTTTTAACTTCGTTTTTGCTATTCTACAATGAAAACCATGTTTTCTTGTCAGCTTGTACATTAAACAGGAGATGAGGGTGAAGGGAGATATTAAACCTTACTCTGGATTAATAGGAAACACTGCCAGAGACTATACATACAAGTCATTGTTAAGGCATTCATCCAAGATTTTCCAAAGGAAAAGAAAAAAGAAAAATGTATTTTACACGTGTGCAACAAATACAACATTTTGAATCAAAAAGAACTTCTTTTATGCAGTAGAAAAACCCCTTGTTGTCCATGCATCCTCTAAGTCTTCTAGCAGCATATGAACATTTTTATTGAGACATGTTACTTAAATCTATGGTAAAATAAAAATACAAAGAGTCTTCAGTGGGGTAATACCACAGGTCCTAGATAAAGTTTTAAAGAAAACGGTTTTCACCTGGAGAAAGTATTGCGAGCATAGTGCATGATGCTGTCAAAATCATAGGTCTCCATTAAGGAATCCACCTCTTCTGGCTCCATCTTCAGGAAGTTATACTCCTGTCCTGAGGAAATAACAGTCAATGAGATAGAACTGTGGACCAGCGGCTCTTCTAAAGCTGGCCATACACTAGAGCGATTATCGGCCCAAACACACAATTATCGTGGATTGGGCCAAATATCGCTCTAGTGTGTGGGAAAGATTTTTCTTCTAAATGGCGATATAACGCTCCAAAAACGCTAGGGTCCGATTATCAATCAGGAATTCCGATCGATGAGATAATCGGACCCTAGCTGCAATTTTTGGAGGTGCCTAGTGCTCTTCCCTCTCTCCCTTTGTGTAAAATGACGGCTAGACAGACATTTAACACAGAAGGAGAGAGGGCAGAGCGCTGCAGAGCCCCACACACTGACAGGCTGCAGCACTGTGTCCTCTCTCCCTCTGTCTGGGTATACGGCGATGTATACCCAGACAGAGGGAGAGAGGACACCGCGCAGCAGAGTAGTTTTTCCCATTTATAAATGTATTTATTTTTATTGGTTGCAGCCAACCAATAAGCTGGCTGCATGGGTCTCCTGTCAAGATTGACAGGAGACCCAGCCAATCAGAGAGAGACTATTGGCTGGCTGCAGGCTCTCCAGCAGAGATTATCGCCCCCAGCCTCTTCTAGTGTATGGTGCCGATATCAGGACCTTTCCCAGGGAAAAATGTATCGGCAGCCAATGCTGGGAGCGATAATCGCTCTAGTGTGTGGCCAGCTTTAGACTCCTAATTAGCAATAAGCAGCAAACAGCTAAATGTCTACACATCTCAGAGAGCTTGTTAAACTATTATTATGGTTTCATATATCTATTTCTTAGTTTTTTTGTTCTGTAACTAATAAAGATGGTTACTCATAGAGGACCTGATTCAGGCTTAAGAAGGAGCTTGAAATCAAGAGAGGAAAGTTACACCTGGGCAAAACTATGTTGATTTCAGGGGGAGTCAAGTTAATTATATTCTTTGCATGCAGGGATATATCTTTGAATTGCTTACTGCACACAGATACTGACCAGCTTTACTATCACACTGTTATTTAGACTTGGGCTGGGAAACATCACCTCTCAACTCTATTACTGTTTGCAACAGATGAAATATGACTCCCCTGCAATCAACATGGTTTAGCCCAGGTGTAACTATCCTCTCTTAATTTCAAGCTCCTTCTTAAGTCTGAATCAGGCCCAGAAAGTCTACATTCCCTTCCACAATATCTGTATTAGTGGATACCATGCTAGATACTTCCTACAACTACACCCCAACAAGAATCCCCCAAGAAGTCATCTATCCTTCTCAAGTACCCGGCTGAATGTTATCCCGGATAATAGACACATGGTCATCTCTGTCCGGCCTTGTGTGTTCATGCCAGAATCCTATCACATGACCCAGCTCATGAACGACAATGCCAAATTTGTCACAGTTCTTTCCAATGGAGATAGCTTGAGGGCCTCCTCCACGTCGGCCCACATAGGAGCAGCATCTGCATAGGGTAAGATATAAAGGATATTTGGAGATGTAGAAGTTTTTTAAAGCTGAAATGTTCTATTATGTAGCCCTAAAGGTAGTGGGACATTACCCGCAAGGTCGGTAAGTAAACACGATGTAACTTTCCTCATCGGTCCTTTCTAAGAAGGTGACGCAGGTGAACTTTTCCCAGTGTCTCATTGCTTGACGGAATATTGCCTTCTGATTGCCTGCGACAAGAGGGGGGGAGATAGCAGGTGAAACGTGACAAAGGGTATTGGGCAAAATGAAAAGGACGATGGGCAGAATAAAGAGAAACACAAAAACATAAGCAAAAGGGTAAAAAAAAAAAAATTATGTGAAAAGCAGATGCATAACAGAAAAAGAACATCGGGGTAGATCCAGACCTACGTCCTCGTTACGTTTGTTAGCGTAGCGTATTTACGCTATCGTAAGTACTATGTACTCCTCCAGGCACTCCCATCGGACGAACAGGAATTTTGCTGATTTACGTCTACCAAACCCTACCTTAACTTCTCTGAGCGTAACCGCACACGTCCGTATCGTCCGGACGGATGTAACTGCCTAACCCAGCCCATACTGTACAATTTAAATGCCTCCCTCCGCCTCCAAAGCGTAGTTGGAATGTAAATACTGCTAGTGTATTTTAGGAACGCCCCTACGTACATAGTTATGAGAGTGTTACGGCCGTCCCAAGTTACGTGTCGTAACATCTGCCGCATAATTACTAATGGGCGAATTTACGTCAGCGGTTAGCGTACGTAGGTCTGGACCAATTGATAGAAAAAAAGATGAAAAGGAGACAAATTACAAGCAACAATGGAAATTAGGCTGGTGTGAAAACATCAAATTTGAGTAAAAAACATTTAGCAAAACAGAGAATCAAATAATCCAATAATAAAAATAAAAATAAATTGTCCTAAAAATTTAAATTCGCTCCACTCGAGAATCATACATCATGGATTAATAAGAATCCCTGGATTATGTATCGGTCTTCTTCCTCCCACTCACCAGTGAAGTTTCCACTGACAACATAAGGAATGATTCCATTCGGCCAGACTCGCTCAGGTCGGGAGGTAGCGGCGCGCCGGCCACGAGAGGCGGTCCTGCCTGTTCTTGCTCGCCTGCCTGCCTTTGATGAGCCATTCCGAGCAGCACGGGGTACTGGGAAGACGAAGCGGATTATAAACATTTCACACGTGTGTGTTCAGTCCCTGCACCTCGTGACAAAGACAACACTAGCCCACGGAAGACAGAGTCGCATGGAATTAAGGGAAGAAGGAAATGATTGAAGGATAATATGATGATGATATAAATATATTATGGCACAGCAGAGAAGGGGTTACAAGGGAGACAAAACAAGGAATGACCTACAAGAGGAAACAGAAATTCAGACAATATGAAAGACATTTATAAAATGTATAAATCTAATTATAAATATAGAGAGATACATTTATATCCGCCACCCTTAAATATCTATGTCTATGTAATCCAATAGCCCCAGGTGCTTCACAGCTTCTAAAATCCATACAGTTCAGAAATTGCCACATATACAAATTTCTACAGACAGATTGGAAGATATTTGGCATTTCACCTAATATCTACCATATTACTCAGTAAATAGAGCCAAGTGTGAGTTAGATGGAATGTGTTCACAGCATACAGAATATCATAATAACTCTCTCCATACTGGATAAATATTACCATCAGAATAAAGGGCTGGATCAGCTCATGTGCAGACTTTCAAACACAGGAATCTACTTTAAATGATTTGTTGCATTCATTTTAAAACAGAAAAGAGCTATACAAACCGATCCAGAGATACTAATAATAATAAATATAATAAAATGTATGGAAATATATTGCTTTAGTAAATGTTAACAGCAATGTTTAAACATCAAATGGTGTTACACAGGGTCACTCGCTGGTGGTATGGAGTTGAGGGGATATGGGGATTGAATAAGTTTGCATTGTGGGTATCTGGAACTTCCAAAAAGATCTAAAAATAAATAAAATAAGAGAATACAAAAAAAATAAAAACAAGCTGAGAACTGCTGCATTAAATGAAATATTCTGCTCCACCTTTTTGGAGAGTATACCTGTCTTTTACAGCAATAGAAGTATTCAATTCCACGTCAGCAGATTTTTGGATAAGCTTTCCTCGCACACAGAATGACAACTTAAGGGGAATATCAACTTGCAAGGATTGTTATAAAGTCTAAAGACTCATGAGACTACATTAGCAGGACATGATGAGAGGACCTCTGAAAGTGGCTGAATACTCACATTTAAAAAAAAAAAATTTTTTAAAGGTCACCCGAGAGCAAATGTATTGTGACGTCTAAAGAATTGTTGTGCATGTTTTTTGGTGTATTTGTGGTTAAAAGCAGGCAAAGGCAATGTACTGGGGCAGCACGGTGGCTCAGTGAGTAGCGGTGAGGTCATGAGTTCGATACCCAGACTAGGCCTTAGCTGTGTGTACTCCCTGTGTCTGTGTGGGTTTCCTTCAGGTGCTCTGGTTTCCTCCCACACTCCATAAGCATGCTGGTAGGTTAATTGGCTGCTGAATAAATGAGTTTTTGTTAGGGAACTTAGAATGGATCTCCAATGGTGCAGGGACTCATGTGAATGTTAAATATTGTCCGTAATGCACTATATAATCTGATAGAGCTATATAAAAACCTGTTAATAAATATACACAATTACATCTGTAATCCCAGTGATAAAATAATATATTTATTTTTTTTAGAAAACTGAGTAGGTGCAGATTAATATGCCTAAAAGGGTCCCTGCTTTGTCCTTACTCTCTCTCTGGATCAGCTCCATTACTGGTACCAAACATTAGGGTCTGCCAGCGCTTATAATCACACAGTGAAGTCCAATCAATGCTGCTCAGTCTCCAGTCCTCTGCAGATGTAGAGACTGGCAAGTAGATCGGAGCCGCTCAGACAGGCTGAACAGCCGAGGCCAGCGTTCCAAAGCCTTACCTCATCCCTTACTTGACATACTGCTGCTCCCAGGAGTTCAGAGTGCTCGATGTCATGTCATGACGTCAGGTACTGTGCTACTGGGAGAGTTAGATAGGAAGAGGCTGTCTAATGACAGAGAGCAGAGGAGCATGACCCAAAAGAGGACAGCAGCAGTGACAACTTGGAAGGAAGCCCCTGCAAAATCTGACTTTAAGACACTCTTTTTCCAATCACTCACTATATTTGTTCTGAAAATACTGGAAGGGGTGCCCATCTCTTACTTTGGCAGGGGTGCTGTTAGATACACCAAGGACAAACACCACTGTCAGTCTGCAAGTGAATGCAATCGTCCTTCTATAACATAAGTGTTGAATTTTTTATTCAGATGATTTCTATGATCAAGCTCTTCTAGGATTGCTCTCACAGAGAAAAATCCTGTTCCATGGGTTATTTGCAAACAAGCAAAGTTCCATAGCTCTAGAATCACTAGCCAGCTTGGTGCAGAAAGCTTCTGGCATTGCAATGTAAGTGGTTGTTTGCTGGGTAGAGGGTTAGAGAATCCCTGGCTGCTGGTAAAGCTGGCCACATGCAATGATCCGTATGGGGGCAAACTGGATTGGTTATGCAGATTGTGCAGATTACCGGGCCTTTGCATCATTGGTTCATGCCATACACAACATGATGGTCTGGCCAATTACTGTATATGCTTAAAAGTCCTATCTTTAACAACAGGATCCTATGGAAATACAAGTGTAGTGACACTGTGGATGATTGTTAAATAAAGGCAACATCTACCATATAAAAGGCCAACGCTGGTCCTCACCTTTACTGCAATTGTGCAAGGACTAACAGCTCTGCGACCAGGTAAGAGGCTATTGGCGTTGTCCGGTCTGGGACCTGTGGGGGCCCCCTGACCCGTGGTTTACTATAGGCCTACGCCTAGGGCAACCTCTGCAGGGATGTTTGGCTGTAGTAGTGCCCAGGGTGTCCGGCCCTGGAGGTAAATCCCAGACACAGAGAATCCAGGTTCTGCGGAATGGAGCAGTCACTGGAGCCAGACGGGATAACGTTTCCCGTTGTTCTCAGCCTCCTGTGAATGACTGACTGAGCCGCTGCCTCTTTGTCATTTAGATGGGCTTTTAACTAGTGTTTTCTTATAATTGTATTCAACGAATCCTTACATTTAACCCTCCATATCAGTACCATGGCATCAGAGACTGTAAAGACACTGTCCGCGTTACACGTTCTGACCCGTGTCCCTCACACAATTCTCCAGCCTAGCAGCCAGACGTTTTCCGTCAAAGTCATTCTGTCACACACTTAAATCTTTTCCAAGCACGTGTATGCTACCAGGGGGCCATGTAGTCTTTATTGTGGGCCAGCCGATTCTACAGCAAGTGAGGAGGCCAAGCTTCTGTCTACATCAACCCCTGACATGGCCACCAAGAAGCTTCCATTTCATCTTTCATAATGAAGGAGAATGTAAAAAAAAATACTTTTTTTTTTGGCTATAAAGACACGACTGTACATCTAAGCAGCAGGGCCGAGCCAACTGACAATGCCAAGTGCTGAGGACGGCTGTCACTGGGTGGATGCGAAGATGTTGTCGCTTTGTTTTTACTGCTGATGAAGCAAACAGCATGGGAGACGCATTGTGTACTTCCCTGTCTCTCTGCCATGACCTTACTTATCAGGACAAGACCGATAGAGGCAGGACACCCTGTCCAAACGTGCAACACCTCAGCAACACTTTCCTGCTCCCTTCATGTCCCTTTTCCCATACTTCTGTACACAGAAACTGTGTTAAAGGGCTCAGATTCCGATTCTTTGGAAGTGTTGTGTTTATAACAAAATGGCGGAATCACCGAGGCACTAAATCTTACTGAATGAATAGGCCGCATTCTCATGGAATGGCTGCCTTTATTGCTACATATACGCAGATTGAATAAGTCACCCTTTTTTGCTCTTAGGAAAGCAACATTGGCATCAAGGGATGAAATTATAATACAGAAATAGGACCGGATCCTGACCTGATAACGCTATGCGCTCTCCAGATGTTATGCTAAGGTTACTATAGTGATTTAATGAGCCATTCGCAGTTTCACTGTACCATCTGTGTGTACTGACACGTGCATGGATTAATCTTTGAGACAAGCATATAGGTAGCTTGGTAGCTACAGGTAGCGCCATCACTTCCAGAGGAAATGGGCTGTGTTTCCCCTCCGGATCGCTGACCCGCATGACACAGTTAATGGTAGCATAAAAGCCCGCACAAGAGAGGGAAGTGACAGGTGGCGTGCGGGGGGTCTGTAGGTTACGGAAAACGTGCTGGATCTGGTCCATAGTTATTATACACATCCTCCCTCACATAAACCGATGGACATGATGCCATCATGTTGGACATTAAGTCATTATTGGGAGGGGAATGAATAGGTTCCAATTCACAATAGAAATGTTCTGTTTTCAGGGCTGTGCGACCAATGATATGGGTGCCATTCAGCTGGCAGGTCACAGCAATGTGTAAATTTAATGGGGGGGGGGCTACGACACACAAACCTTGACCTGGATTTGGACTTGACAGAGTATTACTGCAGCGCTACCTAGCAAGCAACCAGGCACCTTGGATGAACAAGTTGTTCTGGCATGGGTTACACTGTGCTGCAGGTTTAAATAGAGAGCCCTTGCCCAGGATTGGATTGTCTGGTCATGTAGTTCCTCAGACAGCGATCCGGTTGGCTGGGGGCGTGTAAATGAACTGGATCCAAGATGGTGGCGCCCATGCACCAAAGGATGCCGGATCTTGCCGCCAGATCACCACCGGAGGCAAGGCAGAAGGCTAAATAGGAGGCTGCAACTATTGAGAGTGGCACCTCCTTGAGGGTGCCAATAGGCGGCCTCTCACACGGTAAGTCCCGCGATTCATGACACTAAGAAGATTGGGTAAATTGAGATCGTTTGTGCAGAGTAAACTATGTATCCAATTACGGGGCTAGAGTGTTTTTACATACACACACGATAATTGGGCTGATCAGCCGATAATGAGCAATTACGTCTTGTAAAGTCCTAAAGACTCATCAGGAGAGGACTATAAAGAGAAAACAAAAAAAAACAACCAAAAACTAAGCTCGCAGATGATGTAGTATGCGCGGTTAGAGATAATAAGCCTAATAATGACTGCCTGCTTTTTTAATTGACGTAATCTTCTTATCAGATTTGATCTTCTCTACTGATGGTGTCTTCGTTATAACGGGCTTACAAAGTGCCACAGGACTTTGGTTGTATAATGATGAAAGTACCCAGATGTTATTTACAAATCTCCGTAATGAAATAGAACAAGTGGTGTGCGCAATACAGTGCACCCCCCAAAAGTGTCACCTGCTCTGTTCTCTTCAGAGAGATTTGGTAGGATAGATCTGCATAAACAGGTTCCCTCAGAAGATTGCTATGGGGCCAGATGATGCCTTGTTCCACCCCTGAATAGAACAGTAGTGTTACGGTTAAAGTGAGGTGCCCTTTATCCACACATGAAACTACTAGGAACGAGAAGTAAAGATTTCTGTTTTCTGCTTGTTTGGCCTGATTTATTTTACTACAGCTCAGATGTGTTTACTTCTGCCTAGTTCTTGTGTACCCCTTAACTGCTGTGTATTCTCTCAGCTCTGAGATTGCTATATTACATGAGCTTTTTTGTGGGGGTGCTGAGCAATGCTATATTTCTAGCAGCCCATTCAGTTGTTGATGTTGTTGGTGCAGGATGTCTTATTGTACAGACATAATATAATATAATGTGTTATCTCATGTAAGCAGGGCTCTTCATCCTAGTGTTGTTCCCCCTCCACCAACCCCCCCTCACTTCGTACCTTCTTGTCCCCCTCTGCTACCCTTTTAACCCATCCCCGCCCGATGGCTTCCTCTCAACCTCTCACTACGCTCTATCCCCTTCCTTATTGATCTGCCAAACTTGACACCTTGCATTTTGCCTTGCGTTCTGTGCTTGCTTCACTTTTGTATTTTTGTGATATTTTTATATTTAGATTGTATTTTATTATGTACTATGCTGTCCATCCCTGCCCTGTATGTCTGTACTGTATATTATTATGTACTATGCTGTCCATCCCTGCCCTGTATCTCTGTACTGTATATTATTATGTACTATGCTGTCCATCCCTGCCCTGTATGTCTGTACTGTATATTATTATGTACTATGCTGTCCATCCCTGCAATGAATGTCTGTACTGTATTTTATTATGTACTATGCTGTCCATCCCTGCAATGAATGTCTGTACTGTATTTTATTATGTACTATGCTGTCCATCCCTGCAATGAATGTCTGTACTGTATTTTATTATGTACTATGCTGTCCATCCCTGCAATGAATGTCTGTACTGTATTTTATTATGTACTATGCTGTCCATCCCTGCCCTGTATGTCTGTACTGTATATTATGATGTACTCTTCTGTCCATCCCTGCCCTGTATGTCTGTACTGTATATTATGATGTACTATGCTGTCCATCCCTGTCCTGTATGTCTATACTGTATATTATTATGTACTATGCTGTCCATCCCTGCAATGAATGTCTGTACTGTATTTTATTATGTACTATGCTGTCCATCCCTGCAATGAATGTCTGTACTGTATTTTATTATGTACTATGCTGTCCATCCCTGCCCTGTATGTCTGTACTGTATATTATGTACTATGCTGTCCATCCCTGCAATGAATGTCTGTACTGTATTTTATTATGTACTATGCTGTCCATCCCTGCAATGAATGTCTGTACTGTATTTTATTATGTACTATGCTGTCCATCCCTG
>WWET01001273.1:82902-100854 GCA_011038615.1 Limnodynastes dumerilii | reverse complement strand
GTCTCCTTGTAGTGATTTCCCTTTTTTTTTTTTTTTTTTTTTGGGATAAATGAAACCATTACCAAAAAAAAGAGTCCAACATGATCTTACTCATTTTTTTTTTCTGTCATTTTGACAGGCTGTTAACTAGTACCATTCTATAAAACCATTGAGGTGTAAGACATGACAAGTACTAGAATGACAAAGGGTCGTTAAGCATCATGTCCTCCCCAATAAAGCCCGTTGTTCTACCATACATAATAGTCTGGAGAAGTTTGAATGGGCCCAGACTGCATTCAACGGATGTCAACAGAGCCACTTGGAGGGTCCAGTGCAATCAGCTGAGTCGGCATTATTCTTTACAGGCTGACGGCTTTTGGACTTATGCAGGATTTCATGCCTGGAGAAAAATCACTACTGAGGATGAATAGCTACCAAACCACATGACACTGGTACCTGCAGTCCCTTTACTTGTAAAGGATAGAGGCCTTCCTTTAAATTTCGACTAGCTAGGATTATACATTGGCACTGAATAGAAATCGCGCTATTCAGCAAGTCAATTTTCACAATAAGAAACAAAAATAGCTATACAAAATGTTTTGTTCCTAGTGTGAACATGTTGAAGGGTTGACATCTTTTGCCTTTTAACTTTCAAAATGTTTCACTGTTGCTAGTTAGTAATTTAGGGGATAGTTGCTGGGGGTTAGTAACCCAGGTCCTTTTTACATGTAGACCGTAGGGTGGTCGTTTCCGAGCTAGACCAATACTCAGCATCAGA
The DNA here is from genome assembly GCA_011038615.1 of Limnodynastes dumerilii. Lineage (NCBI taxonomy): Eukaryota > Metazoa > Chordata > Amphibia > Anura > Limnodynastidae > Limnodynastes > Limnodynastes dumerilii. The sequence continues at coordinate 100,097 of WWET01001273.1, read as the reverse complement.
GCACCAGGAGCTTGTGCCATGACCGAGGTTGCGAGGCACCATTTGCGATTCCTGACAAAGCAAAATCTATTTTCCCGTTTTCCAGTGAAACGGTCTAATAGTCAGGAAATTTGTACACAATAGGATCCTTGGGCAGATTTTTTGAACCCGCTGTGCCATTCTTATAGGATGTATAGCGTTGCATCGTCTCAAGGCGACCATTCTCAACCATGGAAAAAGGTCAAGTACTAGAATACATACATACATACATACATACTGCAGTGGTTTTAAAGCACAGTTTCTACATAATTCATTTAGCCCTCTGGATCCTCTATTAAAGTATATAGAGGGCTGAATGGATTTTGGTATCGCATCTGGTTAAAGTAAAAGTATAGCTGCAACCTCCTGACAAGCTTGACCAGTTGGCCTGAGTACCACCAGAACCACTGGTTGAGAACCCCATGTCTAAAGCATTCCTAGGCCCAACATTTTCTTCACACAAATATCGGGTTAATCAGTCGATTGGTTCAATTATTGTATAGTGTGTACCCGGCCTAATATCTCAACCAGTGTAAAAGTATGGAGGGACCGTCAAATCTCAAAAGGACAGTGTAGGGAACCTTGGTCCTAACGGTACATTTTTCCAGGTCACCTTAAAGAGACGCTGGGAGAGAATAGCCTACATAGTAATACTTAGTTCCAAGAATGAATTAGAATCTTATAAGACATCTGGCAAACCAAGGCTTACAAGCGCCCCAGCGACTACACAAAGTGTAAATCCAATTGGATGCAATTTGAGTCAGGACTGTATCTGGTGTATGTTGTGCCATGGCACTCCAAGAATAGATTTTAAAACTTCAGTTTGCATTACCACAGTCAATTATATTCCTTTAAAGAATTTGGACTTTTACATTAATAGATCTATTATAACACGGATTTAAAAAGCAACATTATTTCATTAGACAGCACACAGCACCAGAACAGCCATGTAGGGAATGATTGCCAGGAACTCTCAGCTAAATATAACAAACAGAACGCAAGCCATCATTGGTCTGTTATAATAAACAGTTTACTGACAATTATGCCAGAGTGTAGGTGTATGTATAAAAGCATTTCCATGACCATTTATCAAAACAGGAAGCCCACAAGAACAACAGGATGCAAGACCAGAGAGGTTTATGTACGGAGAATATGATAAAGTTGTATATTAGAGAGGAAAAACTCGGGTTATAGGTGAGCAAGATAAACACAGGAAGGGAGAAACGGAAAAGTATGGACAAGAACACTGATATTAGGGAACAGAGACAAAGTTTGGAGTCGGCTCAGGAGGGAGAATTTAAGGCTAAACCTAAAACAAATGTTTTTATGAAAGTCATTAAGAGGCATTAATAAATATACATATAGAAATTCCTACAATTATTATTATGGGCTAGCACGATGGCTCAGTGAGTGGCACTAGAGTCTCACAGCATTGAGGTGATGACTAGGCCTTAGCTGTGTGGAGTTTGTATGTTCTCCTTGTGTCTGCATGGGCTTCCTCCCACACTCCAAAAACATGCTGGTAGGTTAATTGGCTGCTGAATAAATTAACCCTAGTATGTCTGTGTTAGGGAACTTAAACTGTAGCTCCAATGGGACTGGGAAGTGAATGTGATATATTCTCTGTAAAGCACTACATAAAAACCTGTTAATATAATATAATCAATGCCTCCTAGGTGTTACTGTTCTAGAGTGACACAGCACAATCACCTGACTAAAGCCCAACTCAATGCTAGCTATATATTAGTCTATCTACTTAGAGAACAAGCATGATACAGATAAGGGAAAACATGGATATCCATATATTATATAATTATAATAAAATTAATACAGTATTATAAAAACATGCTGTATCAGTGAGTTAATTCAATGGATATTCCACCTATGCAATAAAAAATGGTGATGTCACTGAATATCCAACAGCATGACATAGGTCACTGCAGATCACCTGATGTTATTGTCCTGTTTTTTAGGTCCACAATCCGATCTATCTTGAAGTTGGCCAAATCTTCTTCATCCAAAGCAATATCTCCCCAGAAAGCAGCTGGAAGTAGAGAAGAGCGTACATTAGAGAGCAACAGAATCTAGAACAATGTTTTCCCAGTTCACAGGAAAATATTAATGAGTTTCGATTTATGCCTCATCCAGACTGTATAGAGACACTTTTCTTTTGCAACAGAATTTTAAAAATACCTAGATTTCTGTATTGGTCATCTCTAAACAAATTTTAACTAAAGTTACTTGAAATGTTCATGCCAATACCAATAAAGAATTCAAGGACACAACTTTAACCAGTTTCTATTCCAAACGGTCATTGGCTGTTTCTGACAGTCCCTAATTCCATTAATTGCTTAATAAATTTTTTTAACTGCTTTCAAACTACTAATATCCCTTTCACATCAGTGCCCCGGCATTATCCTGGGTCTTACAACCCGAGATATTGCCATGGCGGCAGATCATCCCAGGGAAACAGACCCTGGGATGATCTCTTTCACACTACAGCGTTGACCCGGGAAATTTTGGGACCTATGTCTGCCCCGATAGTGTGACCGGTGTTACAGGGTCAGGCTGCAGGGAAGGGAGGGTTAGGGTCAGGGTAATGAGAGAGGGGGTTAGGGTTAGAATTACGGGAATGGTTGGGGCACTTTTTTCCCTTACCTTTTGGAGCACCGAAAGTTAGGTGCTCGGTGGATCGATTGCCATGTCTCATCGACGCATTTGCAATCGAAATCCCACCCTTTCGTTTTGAAATACGGGCGTACTTTCCGCGGACCCACACCCGCTATAGCAACAGTAAACAGATCCTCCAATCAGGCTTATTTTTGTGCGACCAAGGTTGAAAAACATCTGTCGTACCTTTCACACCTCTGTCGCCCTTACCTGGGCCAGACCCGAGAATAACCCTTCTTTTCTCCAGGGTCCAATTGCTAGGTCATCAGCTACCGAGATAGAGGCTCTAACAACCCAGGTAGAGGTGTGAGGTGAAAGTTCCCTGGTTTATGTGTGTGATGTAAAAGGGGAATGAGAAAGAAATCAGGGCTTTGAGTGTCACAGCAAGCCAGGTCAAGAAAATATCAATGCACCAGGAATGGCCACTGCTAGCCAGCAACATGAAACAAATGAAATTTTATTGGCCGGTGTCAGCTGTCACATGATACACAAGCCAAAATATCAGCAACACTTTGTGGCAGAATGGAAAAAGATGATTTCATCTGGCTTATAGATCATTGAAGGATAATAAATAATTCTTCAGGGATTTACATAGTTAGAGCTTGAAAGAATACAACCATCAGCACCTCACTTCAGCCAGACAATGGAGAGATCATAGGAACAAGGAAAGAACAGGTCTTATATTTTATATTCAACAACGTAAAAAAACAAAGCAAAAAAAAAACAAAAAAGGCTATTGGTAAGAAACAAAATCCAAAAATAAACAACCAAAAAGAACAAACAACCCAAAAACTTAACCTTTCAGAATTGTCCATCCATTACTATCTGTCCACAGAGAAGTATAGGGCACCATTACTGTCTCTGCACAGGGATGTCAGTAGAGAAGTATAGGGCACCATTACTTTCTATGCACTGGGAGGTCAGTAGAGGAGTATAGGGCACCATTACTTTCTATGCACAGGGAGGTCAGTAGAGGAGTATAGGGCATCATTACTGTCTCTGCACAGGGATGTCAGTAGAGAAGTATAGGGCACCATTACTTTCTATGCACAGGGAGGTCAGTAGAGGAGTATAGGGCACCATTACTTTCTATGCACAGGGATGCCAGTAGAGGAGTATAGGGCCCCATTACTGTCTATGTACAAGGAGGTCAGTAGAGGAGTATAGGACACTATTTCTTGACACAGTCAGTAACGTTTCAAGGGCTCAGGTGACAGCTTGTCTGGTCTTTGCTGGTACTATTTTGCCACAGCGACAACAACTAATTTATTTATGGGTTTTTATATAGCGTCATCATAATGTGTGGCACTTCACAACTCTTAGCAATCATTATAAAACAAGTAATAGACAGACTGGATGGGTAAGAGGGCCCTGCTCACAAGCTTATAGTAGCAGAACTGGCTGTAATATTAGTATGGAAGAAGAAAATGGTTGTAAATAGAGTAGGTTAAGGAGTAGGTTGAAGAATTTGGCAAGCTTGTATTAAGGGAGCACTTTAAAGTGTCTGGAGAGTAGAGAATAGTTCTAATGAGCGAGGAAGATTATTCTAGAGAGTGGGTGCAGCCCAGGAGAAGTCCTGTATCTGTAAATCCATGCATTTGTTAAGTGTAGTAAAAACAACTGCAGATCCTGTGAACATGTGAGAGAACGAGCTGGGATATATCTTGAGATGAGTGAGAATATGTATTTGGGTGCAGTCTTGTTGAGGACTTTGTAGATTAGCAAAATTAGTTTTTATTTCACTCTGTAATATTCAGGCAACCAATTTAGAGACTGACAGGGGACCAGCTTTTGAAGAGCGTGTTGTAAGGAAAAACCAGAATGTTGCAATGATGAATGTGGGAGATGATTAATGCATGAATGAGAGTTTTTGCAGTGTCTTGTGAGAGATATTTGCATATTCTGTAAAAGCATTTTTTAGATGCATATAAACTAAAAATTTTGAGACAAATTGTATGCGAGATATGAAGGGCAGGTTGAGGTCAAGGATAACACCTAGACAGGCAGTTTGACGAATATGGCTTAATAGGGTCTTATGCACACTTAAGAAGCTTGTGCTTCTAAAGTGCGCATTTTGCAGAAATGACCGAGAGGCAAAAGCAATCAATCAGCGGAAGAAGTAAGATGCTGTGCCGAACAGCGAGTATAAATCCAACGCCAACTCTTATCCTAATCCTTACCCTCCCCTTCCATTACCCTAACCCTAACTCTCCCTTCCCCGCAGCCTGACCCTAAGTCTCCCCTCCCCGCAGCCTGACCCTAAGACTCCCCTCCCCGCAGCCTGACCCTAAGACTCCTCATAGATTCCTGCTCACCTGCGGCAGAACGGGTCTGAGTAGTGCTATTTTCAAAACAGATACGGATGAAAACTAGCTTTCGGCTGTCTCTATTTTTAAAATAGCACTTTTGCAGCGGTGACTCCCACTGCTGTAGTCTACAAAGAAATCCAGAAATGCACTTACACCTTTATTAGGTGCAAGTGTAGACCTAAACAATACCATGTTGAACTGCAAGGGGAGGCACATTAAAATTGTGAAAGCAGAATTAGAATTAAGAGGTGAAATTTCTTAGTTCAATTCTGTTCTAGAGATTACAGATAAAGTTATGCAGTATGTGGTCTATGTGCAAAAGTAATGTATTTTCCCTGCATGCAAAATAATTAAAATTAATTAGCTCGCCTCACATTGTAAAATGGTTTAGCCGAGCTGTACACTTAAACCTGTTTTGCCCTTACTCCCAAACTCTGCCTCAGCCCCATGGCCGCCAAAGGTTGGCTGTGACCTCAGGACACATCTACCGTCCCAAATACTAAATTAGTTCTAATAAGAGACAATGCGGTAGATCCAGAAGAACGTCAGAAAGGGAACTTACCCAAGTCATTTGCGTAAGTCCTCTGTCTGGGAACATACGCGCATGCGCACGGCAGATGTTCTCTGTGCGTAAGTACTAAAGGACTTCCCTGCTCATTGGCCCACTAGTGTACAGTACTAAGCAGCAAGTATTGGCGGTAGGATACTGGCGATACCTGCTTCTATAGAGCCATGGTACACCAGCAGTCCACTTCCTTCCCCCTCCTCATGTCTTCTGTAAGTTCATCCCTCCCACTTAGTGTGTTAGCTCATGTGAGCAGGGCCCTCCATTCTAGTGCTGTTCCCTCCTCCAACACCCCCCCTCACTTCGTTCCCTCTTGACCCCCTCTGCTACTCTTTTATCCCATCCCCACCTGGTGGCTCCCTCTCACTGCGCTCTATCTTCTCCTCCCTGATCTATGAAGCTTGACACCTCGCATTTTGCCTTGTGTTATGTGCTTACTTCACTTTATTGTATTTTTGTGATATTTTTATATTTATATTGTATTTTATGTACTTTGCTGTCCATCCCTACCCTGTATGTCTGTACTGTATATTATGTACTATGCTGTCCATCCCTGCCCTGTATCTCTGTACTGTGTATTATTATGTACTATGCTGTACTATGTATTTTCTACGGTGCTGCGGACACCTTGTGGCACCTTATAAACGATAATAACAACAATAATAATAATGGTAAGTATCTGCGCTGCCCCCATTAGCTTCGGTGCCAGAGACAGTAGTCCCGACTGGCCCTCCCGATCGCTGTGTCCTGAAATTGGGTCACAAAACAAAAGATTTTGGTGCTGTGTGCGGCCTGCGGGTCACAAGTTTAACATGCCCGGTCTATGGAGTATGATGTAAAATAGATCATTATTTCACAATTATTTTTTTTTTTTAATTTACATCAAAGTATGTTTCTATTAAAATTTTTTGTAATAATAATTGCCAAAATGCTAAATAAATGGATAGTTGAGCATTATGTACCTGCAAGCATCACCATCTCCCTTTGCATGTGTGTATAGGTGTAAAGATCACCATGACCATCAAGCCATTAGCAGTAATGAAATCTTATTACCACACTGCTGGATAGCAGAACAGACTGCGCTTTGTAAAGTGTGGATGGAGAGAGCTGTGTAAACAGGCACATAGATTGTACACCTAAAGCCACAGTAGACGAACAGTTCCTATAATAAGGTCTGGGGAACAGTGAGAAGTGCTGCCTGACAGACGCTGGTTGTTCAATGCACTCTGAATGCAGACAGGATGAAACTTTATAATCCCCGAAGCCGCACTAGTAGATATTTTATGTCAGAGATCATAAGAGGGATTTTTCTGTGGCAATATTCCAAGTAGGGAACATCTCAATCCAAGAGAATTCATTATCCTTCACAACACAACACACCACCCTGTACACGCCAGACCCGGATCTAATCTCCCTCACACCAGCACACATGTACCTCGAATCATTCCCATTCATAGGACTAGATCCAGACTCAGCGGAAAATAAATGCAACGTGCGAGTGCGCAGCCAATAGACTCGCAGCACAGATCTGCATCCTCAAGATCCAGGATTCGCGCATGAAGACTGTCCGTCGCCCTTCTTGCTAGTAGGGGGAAGGTATTTACACACCATGGGCCTGATCCAGACCTACGCTCATGTGAGTAGCATATTTACGCCAGCGTGCCAACGATGCACTCCCCTAGGTACTCCCCTTGGTCATACATAATTTTGCCGTCTTATGCCCAGCAAACCCTACCCCAACTTTTCTCATTGTAACTGCAGGCATCCGTAAGCTCATTGCGTAGTTATGACGCTTAGCACGCCCATACTGTACGATTTAAATGCCTCACCCCGCCCTCGGTGCGTATTTACGGATCTCATATGGCAGGCACGCACCCTTGAGCATAGTTAAGAGGCTGCTACGCTCAAGGCCCATACGCTCAGAGCGTAACATCTGCCCCACGCATGCGCAGTAAGTACAAGTGTCCATTTTCACGCTTATGACCATCGTAAAAACGCAGCCGAGCGTTGGTCTGGATCAGGCACCATTTTCCGTGGGCCCAGTGTGTACATATTCAGGCAGGGTCCTGTGCGTAAGAGGGGAGTGGTCTACCTTCGCACACACAGGATTTGTGGCGATCTGCTATCAAAACTCTGCTGTTCTAGATCAGGCACCATAGTCTTTAGCCAATTAATCTGGGTTTGTTTTCGTTGTAAGTTTCCGGCACAAAAATGGCTATTTAGAATAGAGACAGCCAAAAGCACATTTTCAGCTGTCTCCATTTAAAAAAAAACAGTCATTTTCAATTTTCTTTTACATTTTCGGAACCCGCCACCCACTGGTCCCTTTAGGCTTTTAGGATTTGGGCCAGGCTGCGGGAAGAAAGACTTAGGGTTAGGGTCATGGAAGGGGAGGGTTAGGATCAGCCTGTGGGTAGGGTAGTCTAGGTTTAGGGATAGACTGCGGGAAGGGGAGTCTTAGGGTTTGGCGGCAGGGAAGGGATTCTTGAGGTTAAGCTACGGGGAAGGGAACGTTAGGATTAGCCTGTGGGTAGGGAAATCTAGGTTTAGGCTGCGGGGAGTCTTAGAGACAGGCTGTGCGGAGGGGAGTCATAAGGTTAGGCTACGGTGAAAGTACTTAGGATTAGGCTACGTGGAAGGGAGATTTAGGGTTAGGGTAATGGAAAGGGAGGGTTAGGGTGAGGATTAAGATTAGGGTTGGGGCTGGAGACCCGTCTGATAGGTCACAGCCTGGCTGCACATTATTAGTCATGTGGTTTTAATGCTTTGGCTGATTGGTGTATTATTATAGATATAAAATATATGTATACACTACATGCATGTACAGACCGGAGGATGATTGCATTTCCATGTATTCATGAATGTGTACAGACTGCAGGAGCTATGTATTCTTATACGTTTCCATATATACAAATTAAGATGTGATTGAACAGCCAGAGCCCATTCTGCATCTGCAATGAGAGCTGGAGGTTAGGAATACATGGCTTTCTGTAGGACTGCTTCATCTCTGCTGTGGAATTACTTTAAAACAGCTGAGAATTTTCTTTCGGTATTTTTGGCTCAAAGAACCAATTATTTTGGCAAATATGGCGGCTGTAAAAGTGAATGTAAATTACGACCATATGTCATTATATAATTAGAGTAAAGGAAAACTATAGAGAAATATCATGCTCATTCTCTCTTTTGATAATCCTATCTCTCCAGTCACACCCCACAAATCATTATCCAGATGTATTAGGGATTATTCTCTGTGGGTTTACATTTATTTGCTTGCTAGTGACACCCTTTTTATACTAATCAATATACATTTTTATCTTAGTTGTATGCTTATTTTATTAGAGTTAAACAAACACCCTGGAACGGATCTAACCCCAACTCCTGTGTAAGCAAAAGAGAGGCTCCCCTCACACACCAGGGAGATACAGCAATAATACCCGGCCTAAATCGTTCTGCACCATCCCCATGTAAAACAAGGATTTAAAGACCTCCCCCTTATAAACCTGTGTATATATTTCCATTATGGAATCCTGAATCTGGAAGGTTCCATAATGTAGTGCAGTGTGTGTGTGCAATAGCAAAATGGGGTTTTCCATTCCTTGCAAAAGGAAAACGACTGTTTTGTGAAAGTCTTGCGTTTAGTTTCCTATGATTTAACTTTTATGTTAATGTAGTCAGCTAGGGCCGTATTCACAGATCCGTTTTATGGCGGACTGCGTGCGTATTTTTTAGGACCGGATTCACTGCGCATGCGTAGTAACTATTTCCACACAAATTACGTAGTATTTATGCACTTAAGTACTTTATGCACGGACTTGTGAATCGCACCTAGGGACATACATACGGAGGGGCGTGGTTTTTATCCGTACGGTAGAAGTTACGTGAAAGTGGGTGGTAGGAAGCATTTAAAGGCGCAGTTAGATAAATACGTAACATAAGTAACATATGCGCGTAAGTACACACGTAGAGTTAAGGGTGCCCTATGGAGGCAGAAGTCATCCTTGCGAGGGGAGTGTTATGGGTGAAACTACGAGTCCCAGCATTCCTTTTGTACAAAAGCATAGCAAATACCTGACAAAGCATGCTGGGAATTGTAGTTTCACAACACCTGTAACACACTGCAAACACCCTAAAGGGCAGAGGCATTAGATTTAGATACAAAAATCCACTAAAAAGTTAAATAAGGACTGTTGCCCATAACAACCATTCTAGCTTATTTCTAGAATATATTAGGTAAATGATAGCCGGAATCTGATTGGTTGCTTAGAGGCAACACTTCCACTTTGTTTTCAACTCTTGATAAAGAACTTTAGCCATGTATCCCAATGATCATGTGATGATTCTGTTGAGCATGTATGTACTCTCAACCAACCCTCACAGCCATCTGTACTAACTAATGTGTGGTCAGCCAATCGTTCCTAATGGACCTGATTCAGAGTTTGAGAATAAGAGAGGGAAGTTACACCTGGGCAAAACTAAGGGTGTTGCAAATACGATTATAAATAACAGTGTAAATGTGAAGCTGGTCAGTATCCATTTGCGATAAGTAGAAGCAAAGTATTCTCCTTGCATACATAGAACAACATTAATGTGACTCCACCTGAAATCAAATTGGTTTTGCCCAGGAGTAACTTTCCTCTCTTAGGAGCAGATTCACACTTGCTTGTGTTATTCATAGGTGCGGATACTCATCCACACCTACTTTTCCGGTCCCCTCCCCCGCCCCCCCTTTTTAGGTATTACGAGTGGCATAGGTCTACATCTAACCGTGCGTAATTTCCTACTTCAGAAGAAAACCACGCACGGAACTTTCCTCTCCCCGCCTCCACCCGGCTAATCTAAATCCCTCCCACTTCTTCCTAATCACTCCCAAGGTGACTTTAGGCCGCCACTTACTAAACTATACCATGCGGTCTTTAAAGACCGCACAGAGGCGATCTCTGTACCTAACTGGTACGTAGATTGAGTAAATAACCGCATGCGTAGCAGGTCATTTTGTAGAAATACACACCTAAGAAGCAGAAGCGTCTTAGGTGTGAATATGGGCCTTATTTATAAACTCTGAGGGCCCGATTCAATTAGGAAAAAATCCTTCGCCGGCGTATTTTTAAACACATTTTTTTTATTTACCGGATTTTTAACGCTGCCCTATGTTGTGCCCCAACAGGGCATGCTGATGCTTGTAGAACTACAAGCATCAGCATGCCCATGGATGGCAGGGCATTAGGCACCATGCCCTGCCATCCAGGGACCGCTGAGCAGCTGCTAGAAGGGAAAAAAAATCTCTTTCTTAACGCTGCAAAACACTGCCTGCTAGCAGGAAGTGCCAGCGCTACTGAGGCTATTACCCAGTGCCTGAAGTATCGTGAGAACGTGATTTCAGGCACTGGGTAATAGTCTCTCACTAGCGCCGGTCACCTCCTGCTAGCATTTTTTTTTTCTCTGGTTATTTTTTTTACCGCTGGCTGCTGTTTTAGCGCAGCGGTAAAAAAATAATTGAATAGGCGAATTTTTATCGACCAATTGCTGGCGAAGGCGTCGTATTTTTAGCGACGCAAACTTTTTGAACACTTCGCCGCCAATTGAATCGGGCCCTGAATGTCCAATGTCCATTAGTTGTGGGTTATCCATCCGCTATGTGAACTATATATCGCCTTTTCATTAAACTCAAAAGCCAGCATTTCTAGTTGATACTTTTGACTATTTCAGCTATGAATTGTATTCTGCAAGTTGTGAAAAATACCCTGTAACAAGATATGAGGCAATTTAACCCCCCCCCCCCCTTCCAAACTTCTAACTTACAAGAAAATGATAGCTAATGCATGACCCATGTACACGTTACATGCATTCAAGCACACAGTCGGACATGAGTCATATGCGTGTGTGTGTGTGTGATTCACTGCTTTGTGAGCGGTGAGTGTGTCACAGTACGTGTGTCTGCGTGTTTACTGCCTTTGTGGCAGGGGATCCTTCTGCATGTGTGGGGAGGAAGGGGAAAAGCTGTCTATGTGTCAGTGAGGAGTAGAGAGCCGGAGACACTGACAGATGGGGAGAAGAGCTGTGCTAGAGGGTTAGAAGAGAGCTTTAAGGAGATCAGAGGAAAGGCCGCAACGGTCTATACCCAACCATGCAACAGATACACACAGCAATTATATCACAAATAAACATAAACACACTATAACATCTGTAATTACACAATAACACATCCTGCACATGGCTGTTACATCTTCTGTCTTGAGACATCTTTTATTTGAGACTCTCCCAGGTCACACTAGTCTTATTACACAACCGACAGGCTTATTAAATAATTCTTCCTCTCAAATGTTATGCACCCAATCTCCTTGGGTGGATATCTTTATGCAGTGTACAAGATATAGCGTGTTTGGGAATGAGATAAGATACATAACCCAGTCACTCTCCCTATAAAAGTATTTCCTGTGACTGCAACTTTATTATCTAAAATAGATGAGCGATTACGCTACAAGTATTGTGGCCAAAAAACGTCAAAAGAACTATTTGGTCAGATCCAGACCTCAGTTTTTTCCTCAACTTTTGTGGGTTTTGAATGCATTTTGGCCACTTTTGTGCAAGAATTTGTGCTAACCCGTCGAAATGCATTCCAACCCATCCAAATTCAAGACCAATCTGCCCGCTTCAGACTTAAGAAGGTGTTTGAAATTAATTGCCGTATGCAGACTACCGGATGTATAACATATATACATCCAGTGTTTAGTGTTTTTCCCTATGGCGCATGCGTAGTACTTTTTTACGTAATCTATGCATCTTTTTCTTACGTAGATTGCGTAAATGCGGCCTGAAAGACTGCATTTAGGCAATCTACGTAAGGAAAAGATACGTAGATAACGTAGAAAATGTACCACGCATGCGCAGTAGGAAAAAAACGCTAAACACCGGACGTATAACATAACGTAGTCTACGTTAAGCGTACGGGGGTTTGGATCTACTTCAATGTCGGGAAAATTGTGAGGTTGAAATTAAACGATGCAATGTACTTTGGAATGATATCGTGTTAGTGTGTACACTGTAGTGATCATACTTTATCATGTACAACACTCGTTTACCGATTGATGGTGATAATCATGTGATCCTAGCTAGACCCGTGGGGGTTTATAGACTGCGTAAGAAAAAGATACGTAGATGACGTTAAAAAATGACTACGCATGCGCTAAACACTGGACGTATATGTTATACGTCCGGTACCCTGAATACGGGCCTGTATTCAGGAATGAGGAGTGACAAGAGGTGCACAGTTGCTCAAAGTCCATCATTTGCCAGGTGAGTCTGGATCTTTTGGCTAAAAAAAACAAGTAACATTTGGTTATCAATTATGATTCAGTGGGATACTCAGCAGCAGGGTCTTGGAATTTAAGGACTGAGGACCACGTAATTTTACGAACTTAAGAGTGTCCTACGGCTTCCTAACTTCCTGTGCGTATATCCCTTCTTTTTTCCCTCCCCGCCCTCTCTGGCTCCTTTACTTATGCCCCCCCTCACTCTGCGTAACAACTACACGTGGCTCGTCTCTTTCCACCTAACCAACTACACGCTTTATTTAAAGACCGTGCGTAGTTAATCTACACAACTAAGTGGTAGGTGGATTGTGTAAATGAAATACTACGCATGCATTGTGGGAACATTGCTAACACTCGCACCTAGGAAGCCGGAGCTTAAGTGTGCATACAGCCCTGAAATCAGACGGCTACCAAAATGGCAGTTTTTGATTACGAATGATGCATTCCCAGGATGGATGTGGATCCTCTACGTGGACGGAAATAGGGGAATAATTCTAATAGTCCAGTGAGGGCATGCTAAGCTACTACCCTACAATCCAGACTTCTGCAGCATCCACTTTTTACGCAAGGGTGGCACAGACGTTTTAAGGAAGGGGTCAGGGAACATAAGACTGGGCAAGCAAGGGGAGGTAACGGGGAAAAGGAGGGGGGGGGGGGGGGGGGGGTGAACCACTCCTTGCCCTAACTTCCCTCCCAAAGGGTAATTACACAAAGCCTAGTTTATAAAAGAACAATGTTGGTTGATATTGGGCTGCAAAGTTCACCAACACTTATACCGTACCTCTAATGGTGGACTCAAAGAGTGTTGTGGTTAAGTCCAAAGGACGGCATTTCTTCAGCGTCTTATGGCTGTCTTGGACTGGGCCAGAGGACTATATGCATTGGTTTTGTAAGTATTGGATCTCGGCAGGCTTTCATATTCTTTTCTTTGCTATTCCCTGCTAAGCTTTTGGCTTTTTTATTTGATAAATCAAGAGTCATTATTTCCTTATATGAGCAATTGTTCATTTTATAATAAAATAACACGTTATGGTGTAAGTCTCTAGTAACAGGCTAGCAGCTGTGGAAGGTAGGCCCAAGAGTGGTCTTCAGAAAAACATTATTTGTTACAAAGGTCCCAGGTTTTTATTATCAACCATCTATTTAATATTGATACTTAATTTGTATACTAGATGCAAAAGCCATATCCTAATGTGGATCATGGTCTGCAATATCCTTCACACTCTGCTAGTCTGTTCTCCAAGGTAGACCTGCAAAGCAACATCTAACTGCAGGGGTGTGATAAGAAGAAGCGTTAGAGTAGTAGATATTGAGGAACTAATAGATCAACCACAAAACACGATGACCTATGTATCAAACACCCTTGTCCTATAGTGTGGCTTCTTTTGAGCAGAGCCCTTTTACCTATACAGAGCGTCTGTTACTACACTGTGTTGTTTTATAATTGTTGGTGCTAAAGGTTACCGAAAAACTAATAAATAAATTGTAGGACACGGCAGGGGGAGGGTACAGAGGACGGAGGACATGGCAAGGAGAGGGCGCAGGGAGAAGAGGACATGGCAGAGAAAGAGGGCACAGAGAGTGGAGGACATAGCAGAGAAAGAGGGCGCAGGGAGCGGAGGACATGGCAGAGGGAGGGAGGGCACAAGGAACGCAGGACTTGGTAGAGGGAGGGAGCGGAGGACATGGCAGAAGAAGGGAGGACACAAGGAGCAGAGGACATGGCAGAGGGAGGGAGGGCACAAGGAACGGAGGACTTGGCAGAGAGAGGGAGTGGAGGACATGCCAGAGGGAGGGAGGCCGCAAGGAACGGAGGATTGGCAGAGCGGAGGATTCGCAGAGGCAAAGAGCGGAGGACATGGCAGAAGAAGGGAGGACACAAGGAGCAGAGGACATGGCAGAGGGAGGGAGGGCACAATGAGCGGAGGACTTGGCAGAGGGAGGGAGTAGAGGACATGGCAGAGGAAGGGAGGGCGCAAGGAGCGGAGGACATGGCAGAGGGAGGGAGCGGAGGACATGGCACAGGGAGGGAGGGCACAAGGAGGGGAGGACATGGCAGAGGGAGGGAAGGCACAATGAGCAGAGGACTTGGCAGAGGGAGAGAGTGGAGAACACGGCAGGGGGAGCGAAACATAGAAAAGCGAAACAGTAAATGAAAGAAGCACCAAGCACATGGTAAGGTGGAAGCAGAGGACATAGTAAGCAGGAAGCAAAGGACAGAGCAAGGAGGAAGCAGAGCATAGTTAAGCATGGCAACAGAAATCTTGGGGCCCAGTATACTCATGTATTTGGGGGGCCCCATCCCTCCTCAATAGTGTATTTACAGGGGTCCCTCTCAAGCTTATGGCCCATCACAGCTGTCACCCTTGTCCCCCCTCCCTGTCACCATGCCTGGAAAGCAGATGATATAGTAGGAAGGAAGCAGAGGATATAGTAGGAAGGAAGCAGAGGATATAGTAAAGAGAAAGCAGAGGATATAGTAAATCCAAGGTTTTTCCAGGAACACTTTTCTATGGCAATGATTAATACAAGTTATCCACAGAGTTACAATGAGCTTTAACCTGTATTACACAGAAAAGTAAGATATTACAGACATTGGAGAGGACTATGCGGATACTTGATATCGTGAAGGCCCTGGGAAGGTGGGTATTCAAAACCACCCCAATCATTTACAAATGGTTGACTACTTTTATTGCATACATGGAAGATGGGTCTGTGTGTAACTGGATAATCACAATGGCGCCCAGTGAAATAAAATCACTACTTTTCTTGCAGTAGCCCCATAACACAGCAGCAGCACAAGGTAAGAGAATTATGTAAATAGCATACTGTAGAGAGAGCTCCCTCTCTGGATACTAGTGGACTGAACATGTCTGTGTGGCAGTATCCCTGCACCACATAGCCGATCACACAGCAGCCTTCCACAGCTAATCTTACTGCCCAGGCTTCATAATGGAATTACTGAAATATATGGAACATCAGACTTGCAACAGAGAAGCTGTTTCCAATTAATCTCATTATATCTCATTTAGTCTCCATAGAGCAATGGAAACATTATACTAAATTCACATCTTAATCCCAATTTGTAATCAAAGAATACCAACCATATAAAATGATTTTGGGGTGTTCCCATAACCCTCCCCCTGTGGCATACATAGTGAAAACTATGGGGGTACTCAAGCACCTACAGCATTGGCTCATTATATATATATTTTCCAACTCACACAGAACTTTGTGGTCACACAGGTACAAAGGGTTATGCTGTAAGTGGCCTGCCACATCTGTGCAAACACTCAGGGATGAACACACATGTCACAGGCAGAGACAAATAATAAAGTCACATCTGAACTGTCCAAAGTTCTCTGTGTGATCCCTTTCCTCCCCCCCCCTTCTCTGCCTCACTTTCCCCTCTTACTCTCCCTCCTCCTCCCCTACTTCTTCCCCCTCTCACCAGCCTTGCAGGGGTCCTTGTAATCAATGTTTTCCTCCAGTTCCTCCAGCTCATAGGAATAATCCAGGAATTCCTGCCCCTCTCCCTGCAGGACCACCCCAGCCAGCAGCAGGCATAGGAGCAGAGGGGGGCTGCCTGTCCAGGGCATCCCAGCAGCTCAGTCAGCTCTAGCAGGGCTGTGGGCTGCCTCTGCTCTCCCTTTCTCTGGCTCTCTTTTTGGGATGTGATGTGAGAGGCGGGATTTCTGCGGATCAGCCCCCTCTACAGCCTGTGGGATATCATTGTGTCCCTGGGAAACAGCCAGCCTAATGGGGAGGGAGGAGAGCTATACGGACCTCTAACCCCTCTTACAGGGTTGTATTAGGATTAGGGTCCTATACACATTGCATGGTATTGCTGATATGTATTTTCCATGTCTTGTGTTTGTGGGTTAGACAAAGCCTCGGGGAATAGCTGTATTCTGCAGAATGCATCGGGGTGTTCTGCAGAGAATTGCATCTGTATTGCCAGCTGCATGAAGCCTCAGGGTTTTATTGCATGTAATCATATGTGACATCCTGGTCTATTGCTTTTATATTTGCATACCCACAAGTGTTTGGTGTGTTTTTCCTAATGCATCTTGTGCTGGGTTGGAGGAGTCTACACTGCTAGAATCAATCCAATGTCAAATGCACTTGTAAACATACACTGCCACCAGGTACCTGGCTTTAGGCTAGCAATTATATAGTGTATTTTTAAAGTTAAATGCATGTAAATCAAAGTGCAAAATCAAGCTCAATGACACCTTATCTATTTGTATTCTGACAAGTTTAGCTGGGAGGGTCTGCTTTTTCATTTCAGCTTAATGCTCATTACACATAGCACCCCCCCCC
>WWET01001273.1:65651-77826 GCA_011038615.1 Limnodynastes dumerilii | reverse complement strand
GAGGGGGGACTCTTTTTTTTTTTTTTTATAACTTTTCGGACCACAAAGCTTTTGGTGCTCTGTGGATCGATTGCTGTGCCTCATCAAGGCATAGCAATCGAAATCCCAGCCAGTTCGCGACTGGCTGGGGAGGAAACGGCTGATTTGAAAATCGGTCGTTCGGACCGGAGCCCCACACCCAGTGTGCACACAGTATGGCAATATAATTTGTAATTTGATTTCGGTCACCTCGGTTGAGATAGATGAATTGTTTTTTGTTTTTTATTGATTGTTTTTTGTGATTATTGTTGTTTGAAACAGAAACAGTATTTTGTCACAATGAATGTACCAAAGATCCGGAATAGTGGCAGATTAGCTCTCTTTACCGTGCCCCACTGCAGAGGTCCTCTACAATCGCAGTTGTTGTTCATCCAGCCTGTGTAAGTACATTCTGCCAGTCCTTCAGGGTGAAGAAGCGCTATTTAGTGTACTCTCGCCCCAGGCGACCAATCAACAAGTACAGAGAGCATTTTATGCACCCAACTCAGCTCTCACAGTCGGGCCAACACCTCTTTCTTTAGAACAAATCACAGTGAATTAGGTAAGTTAATGCACCATCACCAAAGTAAACTGATGTCCACTAGTTGATTTGCCAATCGGCAAACCATCCCTCATCTACAAGTCCAGCAGTAGCCTTGCAAGTTTTAATGTCACTGGGCCTGATCCAGATCTCCGTATGACACCATATTTACACACGCAAACTGCGTAAGTGGGGTGTCTGTAGGGAAGGGTCAGGTGAGTGACAGGGAAGTTCACTCCCCTCTTCCGTGCGGACTTTAAAACCCCTGCACATACGTAAAGCGCACATGTCTGGCAATCCCCCTAATCAGCGCCCTGCGATGCTCGAAAAAAGTATTGTTGTCACAGCCGGCGGTGTGTTATGTATCAGCCTTTCAGGTACCAATACCCATCAGGTGACCCAGTACCAGGTCATGTGTCAGCCCATCAGGTACCACTGCCTCCTCCTCTTGGCTGGCCAATATAGTACCCCCTCCTTTACTTCCATCCATTCCTAGCCATGTAATAGCTTCCAACAGTTATGCTGAGGGTCAAGGTTCAAGTTTAATTCTTTGCAGGGAAGCCACGAACAACAGCAGAAGATGTATCAGAAATATTACTTGATCCAGGTTCTTGATCACATTCATCTCAAAGAGGATGAGTCTGGGTTAGTGTTTGTTTCTGCCTCGGTATTGACATTCCTTCACCACCAGAGGGCATCCAGGTTTTTCATCTGCTTTGTCTTAAATGATTGATTCCTGAACCTGAGCTCCTGTGCTGATTCCAGCCCTTTACTAGGATTTCAGCCACCTGTGTGATTTCCATATTACAAAAAGCAACAGGAGCTGTGCTCCCCAAAAGTCCTCTTCTATTGCACTCTGGGTCTCCTCCTATAGCCAAATATATAGTGTAGACAATTACAAAATTATTAAAATTTAATCTTTATTAGAATAATCAATATAAATCACAAATATGGCGAAATAGTTAAAAAAAATACTAACTACTAACAGTGGTAAACCACCGATGAGAGATTAAAAACCAAGTGTCACAGTTCATAACCCCAATTTGTATATTATAAACCTAGTGTCATTAAATGGACCGTGATGAGCACTATCATTGGGATACTGTAAAGATTTGAAATGACTGCAGTAATTGTATTTTGTCAAAAATTATATTATATTGAGATATTGCCGCTAAGGCTAATCCTCTCTCTTTATTTAATGATTGGCAAAACACTATACTATGTACAAACGACAGTATGTTAGGTGTTAAATATAATGATAGGTCAGCACTAGCAAACTAAAGTGCTCTAATCCTAGATGCACTATCAATATTACTATTGAATATACAGAGTCAATATCCCATGTCAGGAAAAAATTAATAATGTCTTTGGTGTATATAACATCGCCTTACACTAATGCAATACTGAAAATATGTATGTAGCCACGCTAATTAGAAGGGGATAGAGCAGAGCAAAAAATGCTTTAATGTTGATAAGGATAATATACTGTGCACAATGCACTTGAGAGCTGAAAGCAATATTCGTTACACTAGACAAGACAGAAGTATCTGCTACAATGTAGCTTCAACATGCGCTTAAACACAGCGCTGCACATGGAGATATTGAAGTACTGGAAAGAGCTAGGCTGACGGGAGATATGTACAGATGTAAAACAGACCGGCCGATAGAGTATCAAAGCGGTCCGTGACCATTATAGTTAGTGACAGGTATTAAGGGCTGAGCCGTGTACACTACAAGAGAGGGAGAGCTCGTGCACAGCCTCCCTCTCGTCCCAATGCGTGTTTCGCCGGATGCTTAATCATGGGATTTCCATATTAACCAGTTCCTCCTTCCAGTCTGGGCTGGTTGATTGATGTCTACAACCCTGGTTGTTGCTTGTCCTGGTCATGTCCAGCTCCTGTGTTCCAACCCCCTGGTCCCCGTGCCTGGTTTAGTCTGTGTCTCATATGGTGTATCCTCTTGTCATCTGATTGTCCTTAGCCCTGTTGCCTCCCGGTGTCTGGTGACTACTCTCCAGCTCTATGGTTCCTGCACTGCTGTGCCTCCGGTTCCGGCATATAACTACTGTGCTCTGGCTTTCTGGTTCCTGTATTCCTATTTCTTAAATTTCTGCAGATAACCACAGTGCTCTTGTCCTCTGGTTTTCACTGTGCTGTGTCCACATTGGCATATGCCATTCACCCTCGGAAGCAGAGCCACTGCAACTGGTACCCGCTACATCTGTACACCTCGGATCCTGCTTTCTTCGCAGCATTCCCCGGCTACCAGATCCTGTCACAGTCTGGTTGTCTGTTCCGGTGGCTATATCTTTGACATTTGGAAAGAATGGTCTAGCGCACTAGATATAGTCTATGTTAATATTACAACTGAGAAAGGCTGAAAGAAATAGTTCAAAAGCATTCTAATTTTAAATCACACTTTTTCTGAATTTTGATGATATACAGTAAATACAATAAACCTATGGCAAAGTGCTACAATTTCACAATACAACTCTAGTATCACAGTAAGCCTATGAAACTGAAAATCACTGATAGGAACGATCATCCATATTCAAATTTAGCTACAAGTGCACTAAAGTGAAATGATGTAGGAGCAGGCAACCGACTTGATGGCCATTTGCCATATTCACCAAGCAGCCACTGCCCACTCCTGCTACCCTTATCCTCCAGCACCTCCCGAGGACTCCAAGTCCCAGCATTCCCAAAGGACTCTGGCAGGGTCGGACTGGAACATGAAAGGCCCACCAGGAAATACTGTGGGTGTAGTCAAAAATTCATGGTGGGAGGATACTTGTATCAATTAAACTTGCAAATAAACTGTGAATCATCTGTTACACCCACAGACTGTTTCAACAGCTCAATGTGAAAATCGTGTTATACTATTAATTTTCAGTTACAGTGACCCATATAATTACAGTGAGTATCCTACTGACATATATACAAGGCAGAGAACATACTACTGATCACCATATACCCCCTTCTTCTGTGTATCCAACCAGCCTTATTGCCCCTTCCTTTTGTGTGTCCAACCAGTCTTATTATTGCCCCCTCTTTGTGTTCAGTCAGTCTTATTGCCCCTGCTTTTGTGTCAATTCAGCCTTATTGCCCCCATCCTTCTGTGTCCAGCCAGCCTTATTTCCCCCCTCTTTATTTGTGTCCAGTCAGCCTTGGACCCTTTTTCTGTTTGGCCAACCAGCCTTATTGCCCCACCTTCTGTGTCCAGCCAGCCTTATTGTCCCCTCCTGTGTCCATTCAGCCTTATTGCTCCCTCCTTCTGTGTCCAGCCAGCCTTATTTCCCCCCTCTTTGTGTCTAGTCAGCCTTGGCCCCTTTTTCTGTTTGACCAACCAGCCCTATTGTCCCATCATCTGTGTCCAGCCAGCCTTATTGCCCCCTCTTTCTATGTCCAATCAGTCTCATTGCCCCCTCTTATTTTTTTGTCCAGCCAGCCTTAATTCTCCCCTCTTTATTTGTGTCCATTCAGCCTTATTGGCCCCTTTTTCTGTTTGTCCAGCCAGTCTTATTGCCCCCATCCTTATGTGTCTATTCAGCCTTACTGCCCCCTCCTGTGTTCAGCCAGCTTTATTGCCCCCTCTTAATTTTTGTCCAGTCAGCCTTATACCCCCTACTCCCCTTCTGTGTATTCAACCAGCCTTATTGTCCCTTCCTACTGTTTCCAACAAGTATTTTTGCCCTCTTTGTGTCCAGCCAGTCTTATTGCTGCCTCTTTATGCGTTCACCCAGCCTTATTGCCTCTCCATATGTGTCCACCTAACATTATTGCCCCCCTTTGTGTCCATTCAGCTTTATTGCTGCCTACTTACGTGTTCCTTCTCCATGTTCATCAAATCCCCATTCCCCAACTACCTTCTTCCATAATCTTACCTTTGATGTCTTCTTGCCCCGCGGCGCGCTCTTTGCAGCAGCAGTGCACCGGGTTCTTAGAGAAGGTCCCACCTCCTTGCAAAAAAGGGTGGAGCTTACAGGCACCGGGGCCCACCGGGGATTCCCCCAGTTCCCAGCAGGCCAGTCCGACTCTGCTTTGGTACACTCTGTTTTTCCCCATTGGACTTTATGTTATCTTTGCCCTGTTACTTCTATGGATTTTGGTTTACTACTCATTTGTTATCAGTTGGGCCTGATCCTGACCTACGGGCACCTTACAGCTGTCCAGTGCATGCCCCCTGCACTCCCCGCTTACGTGTCCAGATTCCTACCCTAACCATTACCATACGGCTGCATACCTGATAGTAACGGGGCTTTCCCCGCCCCGTCCCCTCATTAGCTTATCTATATCGGAGATATGACAAGCGTAATGGGGGGAAAGCCCCCATTAAGCCCTTTAAACATCACATAGCATCGCCTGAGATTGAAAAAAATCGCTTGTTAATGAATTTGAAAACATTTTTTAAAAAATCGTGGCAATATCGGCGCGATGGCCCGCGATGCAAAATCGCAGGTCAAAATCGGTTTTAATGAATGAGGCCCTCAGAGCGGAGTGTAAAACTCTGCTCTGAGGGTTAGTAAATAGCTAAAAGCGCCAGCCCACAACGGGGGCGAATGCATAACAAGTTTGAATGCATCGCCATGGAAACTGTTGATTTCCATGGCGGTGCAGTGCTAGTAAATAAGAAAAAGTTAATGTTTAGAGTTATAACTTCATAACTCCACAAAATGAACTTTTTAAAGCTTTGTAAATAGAGCCCTATGTTACAAGTTATAGAATAGAAAAATTATACTTATGAGCAGCTGAAGATAACAGCAATAAGCAAAAGCAAAGATAAATCTCTGCATGGAAAGAATACAATTCATTTGACTCCCCCTGAAATCAACATGGCTTTGCCCAGGTTTAACTTTCCTCTCTTATTTTCAGTCTCTGAATCAGGTCCATAGTGAACATAATGAGGGGATTGGGGGGAATAAGGAGGAGCTGGAATGATCAGCTTGTAAAAAGAATATATATATTTAATGCACAAGAGGTACTTTTATCAGAGCTCTGGCCATATGAATTGTGTGCGTGTGTGTCTGATAGTGTGTGTGCCTCTGATAGTGTGTTTGTGTCTGATACTGTGTATGACTGATTCTGCGTGTGACTGTGTGTGTGTGACTGATTCTGCATGTGACTGATTGTGTGTGTGTGTGTGACTGATTCTGCATGTGACTGATTGTGTGTGTGTGTTTGTGTGTGTGACTGATTCTGCGTGTGACTGATTGTGTGTGTGTGTGTGTGACTGATTCTGCGTGTGACTGATTGTGTGTGTGTGACTGATTGTGTGTGTGTGTGTGACTGATTCTGTGTGTGACTGATTGTGTGTGTGTGTCTCTGATAGTAACTGATTCTGTATGTGACAGATCGTGTGTGCGTGTGTGTCTGATAGTGTGTGACTGATTCTGTTTGTGTGTGTGTGTGTGTGTGTTTGATAGTGTATGTGACTGATTCTCTGTGTGTCTGATTCTCTGTGTGTCTGATAGTGTGTGTGACTGATTCTCTGTGTGTCTGATAGTGTGTGTGACTGATTCTGTGTGTGTGTCTGATAGTGTTTGTGTCGAGATTAAATATTAATGGGTATGGGGAAGTTAATTATTTTTATGAGGTAAATGATATTTAGGAGACAGTTATTTTCTGAGGATGAAGGTAACATTATAAGACAGTCAAATGTTCTTTGTATTATAAGGATGCTGACAGGGCTTGCAAGGATACAGTATGTATTGTGTGGTGTTTATTAAAGTGGTCACTAGGATACAGTGTATATTGTATGGCAGTCACGAGTATATAGTAAGTATTGTGTGGTAATCACGAGTATATAGTAAGTATTGTGTGGCAGTCATGAGTATATAGTAAGTATTGTGTGGCAGTCACTAGTATATAGTAAGTATTGTGTGGCAGTCATGAGTATATAGTAAGTATTGTGTGGCAGTCACTAGTATATAGTAAGTATTGTGTGGCAGTCACTAGTATATAGTAAGTACTGTGGTGCAGTCACTAGTATATAGCAAGTATTGTGTGGCAGTCAGTAGTATATAGTAAGTATTGTGTGGCAGTCACTAGTATATAGTAAGTATTGTGTGGCAGTCACTAGTATATAGTAAGTACTGTGGTGCAGTCACTAGTATATAGTAAGTATTGTGTGGCAGTCAGTAGTATATAGTAAGTATTGTGTGGCAGTCACTAGTATATAGTAAGTACTGTGGTGCAGTCACTAGTATATAATAAGTATTGTGTGGCAGTCTGTAGGATGGCTGTCATTTGTATGCAGTTTGGTTCGAACTGCTAATGGGGTGGGGGTACCAAAAATATGATTGTACCAAGCCCCAGGATTTCTGTGGCCGGTCCAGCTCTAAAGATGGCTGACTAGGTTTACTTACCTGTATGTTCTGTGAAAAGTATTCCAGAATAAATCCAGTCTGATTGCAGAATGTCGTAAATAAAAGGAGGAAAATGCCAAAGGTGTGAATACTTTTTCTGGAGTCATCTGTCAGTAGGTAAGTAATTCTCATTAAGCCTACCCTTAACCCTTTCCAAACCCTTTCCCTCCATTTCCCACAGCCTAACCCCAACTGCCCTCTTTGTTAGCCCTAACCCTAAGCCTCCATTACCCGCACCCTAACCCTAAGCCTCCATGACCCGCACCCTAACCCTAAGTCTCTCTGACCCTCACCCTAACTCAAAACTTCCCCTTAAACTCTAACCCTAACTTTAGCGTGCTGCAGCCTAACTCTAACCTTCTGCCGCAGCCTCTCACTAAGCGGAATGGGAAAATAGGTTCCCATTCGCAATAGCAATTTTCTATTTTCATGTTCAAAACATTTTGTTTTCATTAAGAATGGTGTCCACGGTATTATTGCTGGTAAGTTTGCATTTGAATTAATTTGAGAGTACGACACATCTCCCTGCCTGTGGCCCCTCTACATTGCATATTGCCCTTCATTACACATCTCCCACTCTATACCCTACTGTACATATCACTTCCCCTGTATGTGACCCAACTCCCTTCCTTCACATTTCCCTCATTACACATCTCCCTCATTACACATCTCCCTCATTACACAGCTCTCTCATTACACATCTCTCTTATTACAAATCTCTCTCATTACACATCTCTCCTATTACACACCTCTCTCATTACACATCTCTCTCATTACACCTCTCTCTCATTACACATCTCTCTCATGACACATCTCTCTCATGACACATCTCTCTCATGACACATCTCTCTCATGACACATCTCTCTCATTACACATCTCTCTCATTACACATCTCTCTCATTACACATCTCTCCTATTACACATCTCCCTCATTACACATCTCTCCTATTACACATCTCTCTCATTACACATCTCTCTTATTACACATCATCTCTCCCATTACACATCTCTCCTCCTATTACACCTCTCCCCTCAAACCTATATTAAGTGCCATTTAAGGGAAAAGTCTGGCTAGGGCAGAGATCAGGTCAGAGTCGGCTCTGGATCCAGCACTCATTCTGTGTGACACAAGTGGTGCAGACCAGCAGAATTTTGGGTATGAGAACATGAGCGTTTTATTTCATTTCAGCAAATTGCTTAAGTATTTTTTTATTGTGATTTGTGGAAGTGATTTGTGAATAATTTTCCTTATAAAACCCTCCATACCTGGGACTGGACACATAATAATCACCTAGCGATCATGTGACCTTTCCTTCCACACATTGTATTGCTGCATGAGGATGTCTTATGTATCACTGAACCTCTGGGTATAAAGCAGCCTCCTCTGTGTATAAGATGGTGTCTGTGTCTGTGGTACTAAGGGCCATGAGGATTCCTGGCCATTGCTTCTTGTTCTCCTTATAGGCATCCCTGGGATTTTCACCATATGGACCAGTATGAAGCTGTGGGTAATTTCTGGCTTTGATGGAGCAGCTGATGTGGTTGGTGTCTTATTAGACACAGTTTAGCCATCACTTTCCTTGGTGTAGCTTAATAGATCAGTCATCTGTTCCTCATTTATTACTTGTGTCTGAGTCTGGGCAGCTTATTATACATAACAGTCACACAGAGTTCCTAGTTATTTTTTTTATTTGACAACTATATGCAGAGGAGCAACATCAATAAGTGTAACTCAAGTTTTATATATCCCCAATACAATCATCCCCCAGGAAACCCCAGATATCAGCGATACTGTCTGTGCCTTTCCTCGTGGCTGCTGCTGACCGTTCTTCTCCTCTCAAACTCTCCACGCTGGGTCTCTCCTTGCATTCGTTCCTGGCAAGAGATGCAAAGCTTTCAATATTATACTACGGCTATACTCTTGTGCCCGCTTCTGACCGTACCTCCCTCTCCTCACCTTCACACAACTTTAGAAATGTTTTAGAATTCTGTGTAACGTAGCACTAAAAGAAAAGGAAAGAGAACACTTACATGCCCAGTTTCTAATCTAGATGTTAGGAGGCTCTCAATTCTCTGCTGAGATCCGTGCCTCTCCTAGAGGCTGCTTTTGGCTGTGCCTTTCCTTAATTCTGCACCTGGCTGTGCCCCTCCTTGCATCCGCTCCTGGAATGAGATGCATAAATGTCATTATTTTACTACGGCTATACGCTTTTGTTTCAGCTCCTGGCCATACCTCTCCTTGCCTCCTTACAAATTCTTAATTGGAATTAGAATTCTGTGTTACATGTTGTTATATCCTAGTTATGATAGGAATATAATGATGATTCAACAGTATATATTGATGCATCTTTATTCTTTATTGGTCATGCTTGCAATTTTTTAGTAGGATCTTACAATCTCCTCATCCTTCTTACTCCCTTCTCCTACACTCAGTTACTTCCTACCTCCTGGTCACATGTCTATCCTCTGATGATGCATCCTTAAAGATACAGTGCATTAAATTACAACTTCCCTGCAATGTATATATAAGACATTACACATGTAACACTGAAAGAAAAGGAAATCAAATACTTACATGCCCAGTTTCTGATCTGGATGTTAGGAGACTCTCAGTTCTCTGATTAGAACCGTGCCTCTCCTAGCAGCTGCTCCTGGCTGTGCCTCTTCTACGTCTTCTCCACATCGTTTCTCTCCTCACTTCTTGTGGCCGTGCCTCTCATCATGTCTTCTCCTGGCAGTGCCTCTCCTCATGTCTTCTCCTGGCCGTGCCTCTCCTCATGTCTTCTCCTGGCCGTGCCTTTCCTTATGTCTTCTCCTGGCCGTGCCTCTTCTCATGTCTTCTCCTGGCCGTGCCTCTCCTCATGTCTTCTCCTGGCCATGCCTCTCCTCATGTCTTCTCCTGGCCTTGCCTTACCTTATGTCTTCTCCTGGCCGTGCCTTTTCTCATGTCTTCTCCTGGCCGTGCCTCTCCTCATGTCTTCTCCTGGCCATGCCTCTTCTCATGTCTTCTCCTGGCCGTGCCTCTCCTCATGTCTTCTCCTGGCCGTGCCTCTTCTCGCCTCCACACAAATTCCTAATTATAGAAATCCTGTGTTACATGCAATACTGATATAGAAGAAAATAGAATACTTACGTGCCCTGTTTCTATTGATTAGAGCCGTTTTCTTTTAGCAGCTGATCCTGGCAGCACCTCTCCTCGCATTTGCTTCTTGCCGGGCCTCTTCTCGTGGACTCTCCTGGCCGTCCCTCTCCTCATGGACACTTTTTGCTGCCTCTTTCCTTATGTACGCTCCAGTCTCTTTTCTATACATCGGCCTTTCTTCATAAGGACTTGTGATGGCATCATAGTGGGTTCAGAATTCCAGTCTGAGGAGGCATGGCTTGTGCTCAGTCAGAGGAGGCGGGGCTTTTGCTCAGTCAGAGGGGGCGTGGTTTGTGCTATGATAGAAGAGGTATACCTTGTGCTCAGCTGCTGGAGGTGTGGTTTGTGCTCAGAGGGGGTGTGGCTTGTGGTCAGCCACACTGTTTTAGGGAGAGGGAAAGGAGGGTATATGGGGAGATGGCTGGAATTAATACAATAATATGCTGAGATGCCATTATTATTACTCTTGTAGTGGAATGAAAAATTCTGCACTGACAGTTAGTAAATATAATGCATTGCATTCAGAAGAACGGGCTTGCGAGGTGCTGCGATGTTTACAAGGATCACCATGGAAGCAGCGGTTTTCTATGGCGATCCATGCTTTGTAAATACGTTTTACTTCATTTTCATGTGATAATGCCTGTTTTAACATGAAAATGGTTTAGTAAATAGAGCCCATAGTTTAAAGTTGATTCCCTTGGAATCTGGTTGGATTTTCAAATAACTTCTATGGGGGAGGGGAACTGAGCGCCTACTCTGTGGTAGACCCGATCTCCAGGAGCTTTGTGGAACTAGTTGGGTGTCTCCACATGGAGCACAGTTCATGTAACTTTCTTTATATTTGAGGTTAATTATTTGCCATCAACTTATTGAAACTTTTTACATTATTGATATCTTTACAAATTCTAAGTATTGAATTTTGTCTCTGTGTGTTTATTTATGGTTTGGGTCTTTTATGAGATTATACAATGTGTGATGTCATCAGCCAATAGATGGCCTAATATAATTCACTATAATTATATAACATTATAATAATTGCATCTTTTATTGCTTTCTATATCCCCTGTACAATAATCAGTGTTTTATTAGTCCAGCTACTGTAAAACCATTCTGTATCTGGCTGAATGGCTCAGTCAGAGGTCATGGTCAGGGGCAGATGGTTAATAGGCCTTTCCCGGTAGGCCAGTACCCTCATGAGGCCGCTCGGAGGCTGCCTCATTAACAACTTAGTTACGTACGACAGTAAGTACGCAAGCATAGCATCTGGCGTACGCATACGCAGATGTTCCCAGATAGGGAACTTAGTAAATGACTTGCGTAAGTCTCCTGTTGTACTTATTTTATGATTTGGGCCCAAGTGCGATTACCTATGGTATTGTCCTAACTTTTGAACCCCTTGGGTTTTTGGCATATTATATAATAAAATCATCCAAAGAAAGCCTCTCCAGTTGGAATTGTGAGGTCTCTCACCAAAATATATGCAATCATCAATATTATTTGTAAACCAATTTATATAATGATATAAAGTACCATTCAGGAAAAATCTTTTCTTTAAAAACACATTTTTTTCCTTCTCACAAGTTCAAAATAACTTTTCATAAACAGTCCCAGAATTACAGACATAGATCCTGTCCCCTTACAGATGTTACATGGTCGGAGGAAAGGGCCCATCTCACCTGAACCATGTAGGGATCCATTGTATTTTACCTTGTATGTGCCATGCTGTATCACATCCCGCCGTCACCTACGTGTTTCAACAAAGTATGCGCAGATAGGTACACCTATACATTCCTATTTGTACTGTGTGTGTATGTGTTTGGAGTGCACTGTGTGTGTGTGTGTGTATATGGGATGCAATATGTGTACACTGTGTGTGTATCTGGAGTGCACAGTGTGTGTATCTGTAGAGCACTGTGTGTATGTGTATGTATGTAGGTATGTATGCAGTGCCGCTGAGAGGGGGGGGTGTACTAATTACCTGGGCCCGTACCAGCTAGGGGACCCGCCCTGGGCCTGCAATGGTGCTTTATTTATTTATTTATTTTTTTTATTTATTATGAAAAGTTTTTCTCTCTCTTTTTTTTCTCTCTTTTTAAATAGAGAATGCAG
>WWET01001273.1:56022-61631 GCA_011038615.1 Limnodynastes dumerilii | reverse complement strand
TTTTGTGCCCAGCTTGATTGTCCCCTTTTTGTGCCCAGCTTGATTGTCCCCTTTTTGTGCCCAGCTTGATTGTCCCCTTTTTGTGCCCAGCTTGATTGTCCCCTTTTTGTGCCCAGCTTGATTGTCCCCTTTTTGTGCCCAGCTTGATTGTCCCCTTTTTGTGCCCAGCTTGATTGTCCCCTTTTTGTGCCCAGCTTGATTGTCCCCTTTTTGTGCCCAGCTTGATTGTCCCCTTTTTGCGCCCAGCCTTTTGGCCCCTTTTATTAGTGCCCAGCCTTTTTGCCCTTTTGTGCCCAGTCTTATTGTCCCCTTATTGTGCCCAGCCTTTGGCACTTTTTGCCCCCTTAGTTCCCAGACTTTTGCCCTTTTGTGCCCAGCTTGATTGTCCCCTTTTTGTGCCCAGCTTGATTGTCCCCTTTTTGCGCCCAGCCTTTTTACCCCTTTTATTAGTGCCCAGCCTTTTTGCCCTTTTGTGCCCAGTCTTGTCCTCTTATTATGCCCAGCCTTTTTGCCCTTTTTCCCTAGTCTTATTGTCCCCTTACTGTGCCCAGCCTTTGCCACTTTTTGCCCCCTTAATTAGTTTCCAACCTTTTTGCCCCTTTATTAGTGCCCAGCCTTTTTTTTCATAATTTAAACTTAAAATAAACTTTGCTTTCCTTTCTGCTCTCCTCTGCGGCGCGCTCTCTCTTCCTCCCGCTCTGACGCTGCGTGACCTAGGTTAAGCAACGTCACTCACTGTGTCCTAGGCTGCAGCATCTAATTGGATTGATCCAATCCAATCAGGTGCTGCAGGGGGAAGAGGCGGTATCAGCCATATCCCCTGCAGCTGATACCGCCTCTCCCCACCCCTTACACCGCTGATCGCCCCCGCGATCATTAAAACGTATGACACTNGCTGGGCACACACTAGAGCGATTATCGTGCCGATTTTTCAATTATCGTAGATTGGACGAATTATCGCTGTAGTGTGTGGTGCCGATAATCTCCCGAAACTCACGATAATCCTCCGAAAATGTCCGCCAGCAGATAATCGTATCTTATGGCAAAACCAATTGATTATCGTTTATCGTTTGCTAAATCGTTCAGTGTGTGGCCATTACAGATAATCTTGCAAGTTAACTATGATTTTTAAATGGTTTTCCACACCCCTGCAGGGCGTCCTTCCTGTTTGTATCGCGTGACCAGTACAGCAAGTTCCGAGACAATATATGCCTGCAAGGAGCCAGCATTGTGTGTGCACGAATCTTCATACGGTGTGCGTTACAAAATATGCATGTATCTTTGAAATAAGGACCCATTATGACCCTGTCTCCCATCTGCAATGTTGGAAAGGTCTATGTGTATCTATGTAATATGCACTACAACAACCTATCTACCAAAGGCTGATCACGAAAGGACGCAATGTAGTCGAAAGGAAATTACGAAATTTTACCATCCGGTTCCGGCATGATTCCTAAAATGCTTCATTCAATCACACTCGGATCTGCCCCTTATGTAAAGCATGTGACGATTATTGCGTAGTTTGTGGGCACAAACAATTTTTACAACTATGATAAAAGCACTAAAAAATGGCCCCCCTTTTTTTTTAATCGGACGAATTATCATATAGTCTATGGCACCGATATCGTTACCTCTCACTAGCGGGAAAATTGGAACGATAATCGCTCTAGTGTGTGCCCAGCTTTACAAACGTGATATCAATCACTAGGAAAAACAAAAGTGGAAATGTGAAGCGCTAAATAATAAATCCAATCTGAAAAAATAAACTTTGGAAATCAAAGTACAATATCCAAAAAATATACACAGTTATAAACTGCACAGAGATAAAGGGGATTCTTGATTATTATGTTCTGGTTGTTATTAGAGATTGCCAGAATAACACAATTTAATGTAACAATTTAGGTCAATATATCCTAGGAGATTATCAGACAGCACCACTATATTGATACAAGAAGGGTGCAACAAAATGGCAAAAAATGACTTAGGACTGATGTTTGAGGTATCAGAGAGCCCTCAAGAGGAGAAAAAAGGGGCCATTGTTAGATGTGCACACAAACTTTAAAACTTAACCTTTATTAGGTATTACTATAAATTATAGTTAGTATTAAAAAGCCAAGCGAAAAAATATAAGCACATATTGCGTCAATATTTGTCATAAATGACCAAACAGTGAAAAACATATCCACAGGCATGTCAAATACCAATGCCACAAGCCGCTCACAAGGCTTCCTCTGTCGGTAATGGGAAGAGTCAGCCTAATTAAAATGATCGTTCAACCTAAAGTGCTGTATGAAGTGGCCAACTCCCCAGTTTACATACCAAACAACATCTTTACAAAATTGCATGGATACATGATATAGTTGGTGTGGGCAGGGAAAAGAGCACACATTAAGTATAGTGCTTTGTGTAGCACAAGAGTCTCTGGGGGTATGGCACTTCCTAACATGCAGCTGTATTATTGGGCTGCCCGACTAGCCTTACTGACACTGTGGGTGACAGACTCTCCACATTGACTTGCATTGGTTATTAATGGCGGAGGCTGTCCAGGAGCATACTCCACTACAATGCCTACTGGCGGACACCTTCCCACGTCAGATTCCTGCCCTGGTGAGACAAGTAAAGCGTGTGTGGTACAGGGTAGCCAGTAGGCATTGTAGAGGAGTATGCTCCTGGACAGCCTCCACCACTAATGACCAATGCAAGTCCCCATGTGGAGAGTCTGTCACCCAATCTCTCAGAAATATGGGCTGACCACAGTAGGAAGTATATATCAACACAATAGGCTGGATCCAGACTTAAGTACGTGCTTTAAATTAGTTACTCCTGGACTAAACCATGTTGATTGCAGGGGGAGTCAAGTTAATTGTATTCTTTGCATGCAGGGATATATCTTTGCATTGCTTACTGCACACAGATACTGACCAGCTTTACTATCACAACGTTATTTATACTTGGGATAGGACACATCACCTCTCAACTCTAATACTGTTTGCAACAGATGAAATATGACTCCCCTGCAATCAACATGGTTTAGCCCAGGAGTAACTCATTTCAAGCATTTACTTAAGTCTAGATCCAGCCCATTGTACTTAAAACATTTACACAGTTGACAATGGAAAATGGGGTTTCTAATAGGTTTTTTTCCCCCATTATTTACAGCTAAGACATGTGTTGACGGCACAGTTTTGGTCCCTAACTAATAACATCATATAATCTCAAATAAAAAATCTCTGTATACGTTAGGGCAGAGAAAATTGATTTCGAATTTATATATGTTCCTATTATCGTGATGACAGGAGGTGGAGACACAGTCGTTAAGGCTCAAAAGGGAAAGCGATTTAGGAAACCTGGAAGATGAAGAATGGATCAACTTACTAGCCAGCTCATATAAATGCTCCACGTCCTACCCCTTTCAACAAATACAGATATATTTAATCCACCTATGCTATTTGTATCCCCAACTTCTCTGTAAATTCGATCCTAGCATATCTAATAGATGTCCGAAATGCAGGCTAACTGAATGCTCTTTTTGGCACCTTCTATGGGAGTGCCAAGAGATCCAAAAATTCTGGAGGGGAGTTAGAGATTATATAGGCAGGTAGTGAATACAATGTATACTTGACTCACCTAAAGAATGTGTCTTTGGGCTCAAATAAAAAAGATGGTTGGAAAGGATATATTGTTGTATGTGAACAGTCTTTGCTTAATTGCTATAGTGTGTATAGCCAGGACCTGGATAGGAAGTGGTGTGCCTGACCTGATGGATTGGGTGTGTTTGGGAGATGCTACTCTGAAACATGAGAGATTTGTGATGGACAATGCCAGAGCCAAATATGATAAAATATGGGGTAGATGGAATTCATAAATAGTGTGATGATGATGATCCATAATGAATAGAATAAGAACAATAAGCAAATGGTTGACACCGAAACAAGAAAATTGAATATAATTATAAACGTTTATTGATCAAACAAACCTGTTGAATAGATGTAGAATAGTACCAACTAGGAGTTTTGTTAAGGGCTACAGTTTAAAATAAAATGGAATGTGTCAAGCGTCTGTTTCAATACTGACATATGAGCAGTGAATGAATGAGCTTACAAAGAATTACACAAAATGTTTCATTATTGTAACAAAGGCATAAGCTCAACACTATTGATCGATCTGTTATTAACACATGTTCTATATGATATAAGGTGCATGTACAGTTTTCATAAAGGATAATTTACCCCAATTTAACACTGATATTATGTGCAATGTATATATGTTACTGCCTTTGAAAATGTAATACAATGTATTGCTGATTGACTACAATAAAAATCTTTCAACAAAAAAAAGTTGCTCCAGTTATTACAATATAATATCTGTTTTATAAATGAAACCATAATACCATAAAACATATACATGCATAAAACATCGCCAGTCCTTTACTATACAGAAATACTTAATTGTATGGGCCCGATCCAGACCTACGCGATGCGCTGTACTTACTAAAGCACAGCGTATCGGCGTTCACTTTCCCCGACACTCCCCCTGTGCGGGCGTATGGCCCCTTCCTTACGCCGGCTGAAGGCTATCCCTAACTTCAGCCAGCGTAAGGAAGGAGCCATACGCTTACACAGCGTTTAAAAAAAGTAAAATATTGTTCCACTAAAACAACATTTTTCTATTCTGCTTTAAAGCAGTCTAAACCACACTCAATAAAATAAACACTAATTTCCAAATATTTGCTTTTTAAATAACTCTAGGCTACCCTAACTTCAGCCGGCATAAGGAAGGGGCCATACGCTCGCACAGGAGCTTATGGCCGGCTAGCCTGCATTAAACTACCTCCCCCCGCCCACCTACACTAACCTGAACGTAGGGACATTTGCCGCGATTACAAGCTTAATCGCAGGGAATAAACCCTTTAAAAATCGCCCTGGAGATTTAAAAAAAATCTCACGCACCTTAGTAAATCTGACCCTTAGACTGGTTAATAAGGCAAAAGAACAAATGATAATCTTTGGTACTGTTTATTCATCTATGTCAAGGGAATTGAAATTTGCAGTCAATAAGCATTGGCACATTATTTCTTTGGACCCTAAACTTGGTTCTCTTTTGCAACAGCCCCCTATGAGGTGCTATAGACGCAGCCACAACTTTAGGGTAAACCATGAATTTCTGATACAGGGAGATCAGTTTATACATGCTAATAAGGAATTCTTGTTCAATATTCAACAGAGGTTGCGTGCAAGTAAATTTGTAGTTTACGTTATGCAATGTTCTGGCCCTAAGTTCTATGTGGGCAAAACTATGCGCATGCTGAAGGAGAGGATTGCCCTTCACTGGTCTTCATTTAAAACAGCGTTTGTTTGTGTGGATATCAAGACACCTCCAGCTGCTAAACACTTTGTGGAGTGTAAAGACTGCATGAGGGACTGCAAGTATATGCCACTAGCTCAAATCCCTCCCTTGAGGAGGGGAGGTGATAGAAATGTACTTCTTTTGTGTAAAAAGACTAGATTAATCCACCTTTTTAATACACTCCAAAGGTCTTAAATGAAGAATTAAGTCTGTCCTGTTTTTTATGGACTCTCTTGTGGAGGAGTGATATAATTCCATGTGAT
>WWET01001273.1:33522-51022 GCA_011038615.1 Limnodynastes dumerilii | reverse complement strand
GGCAGGAGCAGGACTGGACCAAGGCAGGAGCAGGACTGGACCAAGGCAGGAGCAGGACTGGACCAAGGCAGGAGCAGGACTGGACCAAGGCAGGAGCAGGACTGGACCAAGGCAGGAGCAGGACTGGACCAAGGCAGGAGCAGGACTGGACCAAGGCAGGAGCAGGACTGGACCAAGGCAGGAGCAGGACTGGACCAAGGCAGGAGCAGGACTGGACCAAGGCAGGAGCAGGACTGGACCAAGGCAGGAGCAGGACTGGACCAAGGCAGGAGCAGGACTGGACCAAGGCAGGAGCAGGACTGGACCAAGGCAGGAGCAGGACTGGACCAAGGCAGGAGCAGGACACAGAACAGCCAGCTTACAAGAAGACCATGTAGATCTGGGCACTGAGGATAGAGTGCACAGGGTTTAAATAGAGCGCCCTGTGCACTGATTGGCTGGGGGACTGGAGAAGAGGATCCTCATTGGCAGTTCAGCGTCACGTGAGTATTCCAAGATGGCGGCGCCCATGGACCGGAGGCACCGCCGATCCTGGCGCCAGAAGACACGTGGGACGCCGACAAGAAGCTGCAGCATGGTAAGTTTTGGAGTCTGTCACTGCCACAGTGACAGACTCTGACAGCCAGAGGACCGGGGCAGCTGCAGGGGACCGCAGACAGCGCGCAGCCAGGCAGATAAGTGCGGCACTTGCCGCAGATTGTGATATCCTGGCCGTGTCTCTACTCATGTCTTCTCCTGGTCGTACCTCTCTGGGTCTCCACATATATTCCTAATAAAAAAAAAAAAAGTGTCTCTCTTAGTCTCCGCACCTGGCCATGCCTCTGCTTGTCTCCGCACCTGGCCATGCCTCTCCTTGTCTCCGCACCTGGCCGTGCTTCTCCTCTCCTGGAAGAGATGCAGAGCCTTTATTATTTTCTGATGTTATACTCTTGTGTCTACTCCTGACCATACCTCTCCTTGCTATAGAAATTCTGTGTTACATGCAACACTGATGAAATGGAGATAAAATACGTACATGTTTAGTTTCTGATCTGGAGTTAGCAGGCTCTCAATCCCCTGCTGAGAACTCCTGGCTTTGGCTCTCCTCACCTCCACACCTGGCCCTGCCTCTTCTCACATCTGCTGCTGCAAAAGATACAGCGTTTTCATTATTATACTAAAGCTATACTCTCTCGTATCTGCCCCAAGTCATGCCTCTCCTCATCTATGCACATATTCCTAACTGTAGTAATTCTGTGTTATATGTAACACTGAAAGAAAATGAAATAAAATACTTACATGCCACGTTCCTAATCTGGATTTAGGAGGCTCTCAATTCTCTGCTGAGAACTGTACCTCTTCATACAGTCTCTCCTGGTCATGCCTTTCCTATTGGCCGCTCTTGGTCTTGCCTCTCCACCTGGCAAGAGATGAAGAGCAAGTAGAGAAATTGAGGGTTCAAGCGCACCAAAAGCCCTGCTATGCCAAAATCTATCACCGGGAGGTGCCTCAAAAACCTCCAAAAATAAACAGAATGTACAAGATATATAGTGGCAGATTCTAATGATAGCCAATGAAATGTAACAAAGTCTCAAATAAAGGCATCAGTAGTGCTGAAGGATACTACTTCATATGAATGAACGTCAGCGGCACCACTGATGCTTTTATATGAGACTTTGTTACATTTCATTGGCTATCATTAGACTTTTTTAGGATCTTTTAAATTACCGGTAGTTATTTATTGGAGTCTTTGCAATACAGTGACACTCTCCCCTGTGTAGAATAACCCAGCACCTTAAATCTGCCACTATATATCTTGTATAAGAGATGAAGAGCGTTCATTATTTTACTACAGCTATACTTCCTCGTGTCTGCCCCTGGCCGTTGCGCTCCTCAACTCCCCACAAATCCTAATTATAGGAATTCTATGTTCTATGTAACACTGAAAGAAAAGGAAATAAAACACTTACATGAGCACTAATCTGGATGTTAGGAGGCTCTCCTAGTGGCCACTCCTGTTTGTGCCTCTCCACGCCTCTGCACCTGGTCGTGCCTCTCCTCGCCTCTGCACCTGGTCAATCCTCTCCTCGCCTCTATTCCTGGCCATGGTTTTCCTCGCCTCCGCACAAATTCCTAATGATATAAATTCTGTGTTACATGCAGTACTGAAATAGAAGGAAATAGAATACTTACGTGCCTAGTTCCTGTTGCTAAGAGTTGTGCTTCTGCTAGCGCCTCTCCTCGCATTTGCTTCTTGCCGGGCCTCATAGAGACTTATGACTGTCCCTCTTCTCGTGGACTCTCCTGGCCGTGCCTCTCCTCTTGGACGCTTCCGGTTGTACTTCTATTCATGGACGCTCCGGGTGTGTCTAATCTCATAGATGCTTGTAGCCATGCCTCTCTTCATGGACACTCCTGGCCCTCCCTTTTCTCATGGACACTTTTTGCCATTCCTCTCCTCATAGACGCTCCTGGCTGTCCCTTTCCTCATGGTCTGTCCTGGCTGTGCCTCTCCTAATGTACACTCCTGGCTGTCCCTTTTCTCATGGAAGCTCTTGGCTGTCCCTCTCCTCATGGTGGCTACTGGTTTTGACTCTCCTCAAGGATGCTCCTAGCCATCCCTCTCCTCATGAACGCTCCTGGACATCCCTCTTTTTAAGGATGCTCCTTGCCGTTCCTCTACTCATGGACGCTTCTGGTCTTCTGTCTTTTCAAAGACACTCCTGGACGTCCCTCTCCTCTTAAACACTCCTGGTTGTCCCTCCTCTGATGCACACTTCTGGCCGTGCCTCTCCCAGCATCCCATCTTGTGTGTTCTCTCCCTTCGTCTTGTCCAGTGTTATCTCTCCTTACAATCTGATGAAAATGAGCAGAAGCCATTATGATTTATAATATTTTAACATGGAGTTTTGAGACTGGATCAACCAGTAGTTTACAATAGTAGTTTGATAAGTCTTGATATATAATATGTCAGGTTTGTAATTTACTTTTATATACCTGGAGACTGCTTTATTCCATAAAAAAACAATATTTTGGGTCTAAGGCAGCCCTGTTTGTAGTAGTTCAGAACACAATCTAATAAGGTAAATCTTCATTGGTTTCTAATATAAAACATTATTTGATTGTTGGTAATACATTTTTGCTTGTATATTGATCTTTATTATCATAAAAACACAATAGGAAAGAGTCCAGGAGCCATATTTACCAAGCTGCGGGAAAGGAAAAGTGATGTTGCCCATAGTGACCAATCAGATTCTAGCTTTTAATTTTCTTTTACATACTAAAAACTGTCAGGTAGAACCTAATTGTTTGCTATGGGTAACATCTCCACATTTTCTTTACTGTAACTTAGTAAATCTGGCCCCAAGATTCCAAACATCAAAGTGAAACGCAAGAGGTAGACTTGATGTTATTGAGATATTACAAAATATAAAGTAAACTATAGGCGGCATTAGCAGTAACCATCAACATATAATACAGGTTGTCTCCTTCCTGTTACCCTTACCTGTGTGATCTGCAAACATATGTACTAAGAGAATAAAGTGTGATGAAGCTTGATTTACATTTCATCCACAATAATAAACACTAAACTTTTACTATTCAAAAAAAGTAGTGTCTAAGTTATCTTATAATAATGTGCACAGAATATTCCTTTCTACTTATATAAGGGATATAATTACAGGAATTTTATGTTACATGCAACAATGAAAGAAAAAGGAATAAAATACTTACATGGCCAGTTTCTGATCTGGATGATAGGCGCCTCTTAGTTGTCTACTAAGCTCCCACTGTCTGCATCAGTCTCTTGTCTATACATCAGCCTTTCTTCATAAGGACTTGTGATGATATCATAATGGGCTCAGAATTACAGTCAGAGGAGGCGTGGCTTGTGCTCAGTCAGAGGGGTGTGGCTTGTGCTCAGTCAGAGGTGCCATGGCTTGTGCTCAGTCAGAGGGGGCGTGGCTTGTGCTCAGTCAGAGGGGGCATGGCTTGTGCTATGCTGTGCAAAGTTAGTGCTTTTTTTTCCCTACTGGTATCTTCAATAGTTGTTATTGTTCATAAGATCAAGGAACACCATTGGTAATTTCAGTAAGCAAAATATAATTATTTATATATGTGTGTAATTATTGTTTTGTGCGTGTGTGTGTGTGTGTGTGTGTGTGTATATATGTTTGTGGTTTTTTTACTTAATAAAAAAATAGTTTAATTACTAAAGTTTTTTGTTTTTTAAATAACATGCATATGTATTCTATCAGTCTTCCCATATATATAACTTCCTTCTCCACCTTAAAGCAGCTATTAGGGGGAGGAAAAGGGGGGTAAATGGGGAGACGGCTGGAATTACTACAAGAACACCATCCTGAGATGAAATTATTATTACTCTTGGTGGAGCGGAATGAAAAGTTCTGCTCTGACAGTAAATATAATGCGGTGCCAGCCTGCATGTAGAAGAACGGGCTTGAGGGGCGCTGCAATGTTTACAAGAATCACCATGAAAGCAGCGGTTTTCCATGGCGATCCATGCTTTGTAAATACTGTTTCCTTCATTTTCTTGGGATAATGGCTGTTATAACATGAAAATGGTTTAATAAATAGAGCCCGTAGTTTAAAGCTGATGATAGTATTGGGGTACACCCCTTTCCCTGGAATCAGATTGGATTTTTATATACCCTCTATGGGGGGAGATTTGTCGACTTGTTTGGTGTCTTCACAAAGAGCACAGTTTATGTAAATTGATTTATATTTGTAATTAATTATTGAACCTTTTTACATTATTGATACCCTTCCAAATTCTTAGTATTGAATTATATCTCTGTGTGTTTATTTTCTCTTTGAGAATTTATGGTTTGGGTCTTTTTTTATGAGACTGTACAATGTGTGATGTCACCAGCCAATAGACAGCCTAATATAATACACTATAATTATATACATTATAATAATTGCATCTTTCATAGCTTTCAATTCCCCTGTACCATAAGTGTTTTTTT
This sequence comes from Limnodynastes dumerilii, assembly GCA_011038615.1. Taxonomy (NCBI): domain Eukaryota; kingdom Metazoa; phylum Chordata; class Amphibia; order Anura; family Limnodynastidae; genus Limnodynastes; species Limnodynastes dumerilii. The sequence goes on along the minus strand of WWET01001273.1, from coordinate 46,055 downwards.
CAGTCCAGGTACTGTAAAAGCCTTCTGCATCTGTCAAAAAGGCTTAGACATGGGGCATGGTCAGGGACAGATGGTTAATAGGCCTTACCAGGACGTTTCCCGGTAGGCCGGTACCCTCATGAGGCCGCTCGGATGCTGCTTTATCAACAAATGTTTTTTTGTTTTTTTTCTATCAATTTCTACAGAGCAACAGCCAGCCACTGGCGAGGCTGATTTTGGTGAGTGGGCTGGAGGCAGCCTTATATGTGTGTGTGTGTGTGTGTGTGTATATATGAGGTGCATTGTGTGTGTGTGTATATATGAGGTGCATTGTGTGTGTGTGTGTGTGTGTGTATGCGTATGTATATGGGATACACTGTATATATGATATGTGTATGTATCTGTAGTGCACAGTGTGTGTATGTATATGGGGTGCACTGTGTGTGTGTGTGTGTGTGTGTGTGTATGTATGTGTGTGTGTATGTGTGAGAGGTGATAGGAAAACTCTACTATTACAAAAAGAGTCAAGACTGACTTAGTTATTTGTCCGTTTTCTCCCCAGCCAGTTGCAAACTGGCTGGGATTTCGATTGCTATGCCTCGATGAGGCACCGAAAGCTTTGTGTGCCAAAATTGTAAGTAAAAATAGTCCCTCACTCCTTTCCCTAATTCTAACCCTAACCCTCAAACTTGGTATACAGGGATGACTGCCTCAAGATAGAGGAGTCATGGCTTGACCCAGGGAAGCCGGCAAACACACTCACAATTTTCATATTAGCATCACAGACCACCTGAACATTCATAGAATGGTAGTGATGTCTATTGACATACACATATGCCCGACGTTTAGGTGGCCTCAGCGGTATATGAGTACAATCTATAGCACCCAGGACATTGGGAAATCCTGATAGATTGTAGAATGCCAGCTTATGAGCTCGCCATTGTTGGTCCTGACTGGGGAAGCAAATATAGGTCCTAGTCAGTTTATTCAGTGCACCCAACACAGTAGTTAAGTGCCTGGAGAAACTGGTCTGCGAGATCCCTAGCACTCTCCCACTGACTGCCTGAAAGGACCCTGTGGCCAAAAAATGGAGCACAGCCAAAAACTTTGTCATGCCAGACAAAGCATGGCTCCTACCTGTGACTGGCTCCAAATCCTGCTTCAGCTGCTGATAGAGAGTGATGATGTTGGTTCTATTCAGCCGAAAAAGCTGAATGACCTCACTATCAGTCAGGCTTTGCAGGTCCATCCTCAAATAAAAAATACGAGGTTTTTGGATGATTCTCCTCCTAACCATACCCTGACCCTGCTCAGGGTTAGGCAAATCCTCCTCCTCCTCAACTGCCCTCTGTGGTAGTGCCACTAGGGCAGCAGCCACAACAGCATTTTGGACAATAGCTCTTTCTGCAAAGAATAGCCCCTCCATAGCCTCTATCCAAAAGTAGACAGGTGAATGAGTTAAAGTGCCTTATTTTTATAGGCTGCATATGTATTGAATTATTTGTTATGATGATTTCTAATCAAATATCACCTGCTGAGTATTGAATTGAATTAAATACATAATTAACATTATTTGTAACAATATGGTTCCTATCTAAGTAATGCATTTTTATAGGCAGCATATTGACTCTATACCTTATAATGGTGATTTTAAGGTAATTCGCAGGTCCAGAGTTGTAAATTGATCTCAGGCGAATTGGGATTGATTTGGATGCGATTTGATCAATTCGCCCTTAGTGAATAATGATTTTCCTATACCTTCCATAGTAAAAAACCGGGACCGCAAATTCGATACACGCGAATTGAATTTAAAGTCAATTCGCTTGAATTATGCTTTAGTGAATTTGGGTTCGCGAATTTTTCACCTCAATTCACGCGATTTCTCGCGAATAAAACGAATTCGCGTTTAGTGAATGAGGCCCTAGGTGTGAGGAGCATAAGTGTCCTATTGCCACAATTTAACAGAAAACTGTTTCTAATCTATTAGACAGATTTGGGTGCACCACAATACACTTAAACTGAAATATGTTCTACAGAGAAGAAAAAGTTAGTGGCTACGCTCTTACTGTCAGGGATAAGGAATCTAACATACTCAATACAAATGAGCAGGCTTGCTTTATAGAATGTCCATGTAATGCTACTAAGTATCTCACAACAGACCCATTCTAGATCCAGACTTCTAATTTATCACATACCATTGCGGACCCAATTCTACTTATTTGTGGTATGGTACGCAATTAAGATCACAAAGGGAAGCGTGTTTTAGTTCCATCATTTAAGCTGGAAATATCTACTCAGCATTTTAATGTATATGTTAAGTATTGGGTGGACAAGTGAAACGTCAATGCACAATTCACTCAGTAAATAAGCTTTCTCAAGGCACGAGAAGTTGCTACAGTCTGATCGCGCCTTTATAACCTTGGTGTGGTCGCAGCCAATCCACTTTTAGTCCTTAATAAACTCTATCATTTTCTCATTGGCTTGTCTCTGCATTTATTTGTTTATATTTGTTATTTATAAAGGAAGTTGCCATAATTGTTTAAAACTCCTCCTTTACCGAAAATTATTTCTTAAGATATTGCCAGGGAAGAAACAATAAATAGTCATAGAGAAGTTTGTGATTTTTTAAACCCGTATAAGACTTTATTTCCTGATATTCCATATTTTTATTTATCACCCATGAACCTATTTGATTACTATGAAGTTTACATTATTGTAATGTAGAATTTTACATCCTACAATATTCATGTTGGCTTCAAATATAATAATTATTGGTCTTCTATGGGGAATCATTACAGTAATAAAATGCTAAATAATATTGATTCTGTTTGGAAGAAAGGATTCCATGCTATATTTTTAAATGGATCAAATTTTTATATTTTTTTTAATTTTACATTTTTTTATATTTTGATAATATTTTGCATTGCCTTAAATGTATTTATTAACTGTAATTGTGACCTAATATTTTAAATGTAAGAAAGTGTTTGTAAGTGCAAATAAAATATTCTACTGGTGATAGATTTAAAATGAAACTACTAATAAGGGCCATAAGGTACCTAAAAATGGGGGTGAGTTAGGGGCAGGACGAGTGAGTTAGGAGTGAATACAGAACAAAAATCCTATAAAGTATAGGTAAAAAATATTTTATATCAAGATTATAAGGAAACATTACAGTAAGAGATTTTTTAAGAGTACAAAAACTTATTTGTTTTTTGGAAAAAATCAGTATTCCACAATTTAACAATGTATATTATTTTGTGTTTTTATTTTATGTTTTCCAAGACATTAAATGTATTTTTACTGATAGTGACCTCATACAAAAAATGTAGAAATGTGCTTGTGAGTGCAAATAAAATGTTCGATCATAGGTTATAAAATAATAATTTTTTTGTTGTGTGATGAATTATGACTGTGTAGCATTAGTGAATTATATAGAGTGCTAAACGTTCTAAAATATCTGACTACTTGGCCGCCATAGACCCCACCACCCAGGAATTACTTGAATTGCCCTTCACTACACAAGAATTAGAAGCTGTCTTGAAGAAACTTCCTAACAGGAAAAGCCCAGGCCCAGATGGATACACCGCCTCTTATTATACTTTTTTTACACACCAAGCTTCTCCCCATAATGCTAGCAGCCTTCAACGAGGTTTCCCCGACCAAGATATTCTCTGGCCAGTCCTTAGCGGCTCATATTACGGTCATCCCCAAACCAGGCAAGGACCCAACTCAATGTCCAAGCTATCGCCCCATATCCCTTCTCAATCTGGATATCAAAATCTACGCTAAATTAATAACAAACTGAATGAATCTAATCCTCCCCTCAGTTATACATGATAATACGACCAAGCTAATCAACCTAATCCACCATGTCAGACTACATAAAATACCAACCCTGCTCCTCTCGACTAACGCTGAGAAGGCGTTTGAAAGGGTGGTAGTTGCATTAATAAGATCTGGGCTCTTTACTCCACCCCCTCAACCAGAATCAGGATAAATGGCGGCCACTCTGATGCCTTTAAGATTAAACGGTACACGCCAAGGATGCCCCCTCTCCCCTCTTCTATTTGTTCTCTGTATGAAAGCCTTAGCCCTCACTCATTGTCAGACATCACGGGGGTCCAGATTAGAGCTAGGGAATACAAATTGGCACTTTTCGCGGATGACCTTCTACTCACCCTCACTAGTCCTGTAACCTCTCTCCCCTCTTTACTAAAACAATTTCAACACTTTGGCCACATTTCCAATTTTAAGGTCAACATGGACAAATCAGTCGCAATGAACATCAATCTACACAGCAGCCAACAAGCTGGACTAGTGCAAGCCTTCCCCTTTAAATGGGAATAGAGTGGAATTACATATCTGGGTATTAATCTTACACCAGATCCACTACAATTATTCTCCACCAACTATCCCCCTCTCCTCTCCAAAATAAAACGTGACCTGTCCACCTGGACTGCCAAGCAGTTTTCTTGGCTTGGCAGGATCAATATAATAAAGATGAATGTCCTCCCCCGTGTCCTGTATCTCTTTCAAACCCTCCCAATTCACATTCCACAAACTTTTTTTAAGACAGCACAGGGCTAGATTAGATCGTTTGTCTGGCAGGGCAAGCCTCCAAGATGCAGGGCTGACGTCTTGTTCCGCAATAAACTAACAGGTGGTCTCCAACTTCCCTACATAAAGGGTTACTACTGGGCAGCCATGCTTACCAGAGTGGTGGAGTGGTCGAGACCAGTAATGCTAGAATAATGGAAAGACATAGAGTCTGAGATATCCCCTACTCCCCTTCATATCTTACCCTGGCTCAAAACATTACGTCCAACACCCCACCTTAGAACCCACAATTTCATGCTGGAAATATGTCCGCACCACAGCAAATTTGTCCTCCACTCACTCACCCCTCACCCCACTCATGAACAACAGGGACTTCCTCCCGAGGATGACACCTAGGTACTTTTCACACTCGCCTATCACAGACGGTCTCCAGGAACGATGGCTGATGCAGGGGGGGACCCTACATTCCTTTTAAGTGGCCCAAAGACAATTTTCTCTCCCACAAACCGAATTTTTGAAATATCTGAGTGTCAGACATTACCTGACACATGATGGAGCGCTCACGAGGTGGAGTCGCCAATTGAAGCCGTTCGAGGATCTTTGCACCACGGAATTAACTCCAATGCATATACTCTCTAAAATTTACAGACAGCTTATAGATGGTCTCTTCACATCAGAACTCCAGTATGTTGATAACTGGAAGAGAGACCTTCCCCAACCTCTCTCAGAGACGGACTGGGGTAAGATCTTCCTTGTAACATCTAAATGCTCCCTCAGCCTCTCCATAGTGGAGACACAATTTTAAATTCTATCTCAGTGGTACAGGATGCCCTCCTTGATTCACTGCTTCCTACCTTCATATCCAGATACCTGTTTGCGTTGCCAAGCTGACGTAGGCACATTTATGCATATTTGGTGGGACTGCCCATACCTTGCCAGTTTCTGGCAGGAAGTGAAGGAAACAGCGCGTAAGGTATTACACACAGTTGTTCCCCAAGGCCCGGAGTTCTGGCTACTATCTTTCTCTAGTATCCCCTTTCAGACATACAAAAAATCCCTCCTAAAACACCTGAATAACGCTGCCAAAGCCATTATCCCCACCAGATGGAAGACTACCTCATCTCCTACATTGAAAGACTGGTTCCAAAAAATTGACCTATACATGTTAATGGACGACCTTATCACAACTTCCAAAGGACTTTACCCCGAATTCTGAGATATTTGGTATTATTGTCTTGAATTCCAACAAACCCCAGACTACTCCTTGGTCGTAGGATCCCTGGAATGACCACCAAATACTCCCATTACCTTTTGCTGACTTGACTCTCAGGATTCAACCTGTCTGAGGCTCTTCCCTCCTCAACTACCCTTTTCCTAAGTACCTGCTCTGCAGCTGGTATTAACAGACAATAATTACTGCCTTACTGTCAGACACTATTACCCCCTCTCTCTCCCCTCTACTTCCTCTCTCTCCTACCTATCTCTATCCCTTTTCTTCCAGACATACTTAACTAAAGGTCCTGTAGTGATTAAAGTTAAACTAGATATTGTTCCTTCATACAGTAATATAAGAATCACTTTAGACTTGGTTTTGTATGCAATATGTTGTCTTGTTTCATACCTCTTTGTAAAACCAAATAAAGAATTTACTACAAGTAACACATAGGGCCAGATTTACTAAGCTGCGGGCTTGAAATAGTAGAGATGCTGCCTATAGCAACCAACCAGATTCTAGCTTTCAATTTTTTTTTTACAAACTAGAGAATGTCAGCTAAAATCTGATTGGTTGCTATGGGCAACATTTCCACTTTTCCAAACCCGCAGCTTAGTAAATTTGGCTCATAATGAGTTCCTGGGTAAAATTACTTCCTCTTATTCACAAATGAATTTGTTTAATAACAGGTTTTCAAACATCAGTCTTCCATTTTCTTTCAAATCTGTCCTGAATTGACTTTCTCCGTTCTATATAGGGACATCATTTACAGTGTCCACATATAAAGCATCCTTTTGCTAAGTTATTTTCTCAAGTTCTGTTTGTTGTAGTGATATTGCTGTGGACCAAAACGTCCCTCAATTTCCTGCATCTCTTCCAGGTCAATGACATTTTCTCTCCTATCTCTCCTATCGCCTCTTTTAAATTTTAGTATTCTAGTATTCATTTATGTTCCTGGAAGATTCTATCTATTTCCCTCCATTTATTACAAAATGCCATTTATCCGAACAGGTTCTTGTTCATATTTTGCTCTAGGTTTTGGATGGATGAGACTTGTCCTATTCTCCCTTTGACTTTTCTATTTACTTGTTTTCCGCTGTAACCTCTATTCAGTAGTCTATTTTCTAGATCTTTAGCACGTTTGCCAAACGTTTCTTCCTCTGAACAGTTTCTTCTTGTTCTGAGGAACTCTCCTTTGGGGATCACTTTCAGAACAGTCTGGTGGTGGGCACTTTTCTTGTGTAATACACTATTAGTTGTGGTTGTCTTTCTAAACATATCTCTTTGGATGGTGCCATCCTGATCCAAATTGATTGTTAGATCCAAAAAAATGTATCTTACTTTTGTTTATCTCTGTTAGTCTTAAATTCATATTATTCATATTTAGACTGGTTACAGATTCATCAAATAAATCACAGGACCTTCCCAAATAATGAATAGGTTAACAAAAAATCGTAGCCACTAAACCACATATTTAATGTAACGTTTATTTTTTTTATTTAAATAGGATATTTTCCTCCCACCACCCTAAATATAAATTTGCATAAGTGGGGGCACATGTTGTCCCCATTGTGGTGCCCCTTACTTGAAGATAGAATTAAAAAACAAAATAATTTTTTGTCAGTATGAATCTCAGAAGGTCCAAGATGAAACTGTACAATGGACAATTTCTGTCCATTTGGAAAAAATGTTTCACTGCACTGATACCAGCATCGTGATTTATTCTGGAATATAGTTCTTCCACATCTAACGAAGCCAACCAAGCTTCCTTACTGACTGTAAGATTTTCTGTTTTCCCCAGAATGTCTAATGTGTTACTCCATTAGGAGGGTAGACTTGTGACATATTTCCTCAAATGTCCATCCACCAAAATACTAGTCTTCTCAGTCAGCCCTCCATTTCCTAACACAATGGGTCTTTCTCTTTTTTATGTACCTTGAGTAGTACATAAAAAGTTGGAATTTTTGGATATTCAGTCTGGCGAAAATCATAATGTTACAAACACAAAATGGAAGTAGCTCAAACAATTTATAGGTAAATGCAAACAGGTGCATGAAAGGCCGGGGGTAATCTGCTAGCACAGAAACAAAGGAAAAAAATTGCCTCAGAAACACTGCCATCCTGAAGGCCTTTCTGTATATGGTGGTCCTAACTCTAACAATGAGAGTCCAAATGTTGGGTCATATATATATATATATATATTGAAAGCCAACGTACCTCAGGAGACACCGTTTAGGACATCTGAAGACTCTGCTCCCCTGGCAGATTTGAGGATTTTTTTCTTTAATATGAAAAAATTGTTCTTTTATTAGAGTGTTTCTAGGAAAGTTACCCATACCAGATCGAGGCCTTGGGAGGCAGTGGATTCTATCTATTAGTAAGTCAGACTCTGTTGCATCCGGAAAGGAGTTTGTGGAACATGTTCATAACAAATTTTTGTAAATTCTTGTTAAGAATTAACTCTGGAATTCCTCTGCTATTGTTACATCTGGTGCGGTCTTCCATGTCAGCAAGCTTAGAAGATTTGGGGCTAGATTTACTAAAGTCGAGATTGTCAAAATCACCATTGTTTGCTATTTTTTTGTGGCAAATTTGGGATCTCTGATTTACTAAAGGCGATTTTCCTATAAAATTGCCATAGATGGATTTTTTTCAAACTCGCCCTTGTTGAGCTATCTGTGGTGATTTTTCTTATTCATAAGATCTAAATCTTAGATTTACTAAGCTGTGAATTGTAAACTCTCTATAGAATGGGAGCAAAAATTGCCACAGATAATAGAGGTAGGGGTAATTGTCGATTTCATTGATTTCATTATTCTTTTATAATAACTTTAATTCTATAAACTATAACCTAAATCTAAATTACTCTCATCACTAAGAATAAATATTATCTATTATTATAATACATGTACACTTTTTAGTCTACAGTATAGGTACAACCTCATCTTTGCAACCCCCTGCTGGGGGCCGCCGCTGGTTACGCTACTTACGTATTTTCACTGACTAGTGAAGATACGTCATATGCGGTAAAACCCCAAAAGCAGAGAATGGAAATTTCTTCCTCTACATTACTAGCACAATAGGTCACATCGTGCTCAACAGAGAAGATAGCAGGGGCCACACCGCACAGGGGGGAGTGTCAAGGTAAGTGAACGCCGATACGCTGTGCTTTAGTAAGCACAGCGCATCGGCGTACCTCTGGATCAGGCCCAAAGACACTATAGGTAAACAGTAAATAATACAAAGTCAAATAGCAGAAAATCAAAACGGAAAAGGAGAATATTGCAAAGTCCACATTTATAAAAGAAGGTAAGGTTAATGGTCTCATTTAAACCATAGGGTGCAAGGGTGTTAAGTTGATGAATCCAGTAAGACTCTTTTTGAAGTAATCTGCTATCTCTGTCACCCCCCCTCAAAGACACTGGAATATGGTCTATCATTTTGTACCGAAGGGTGGCAATACTGTGTCCAAGCTGGGCAAAGTGCCTAGCAACAGGTTGGTCTGAGTCCTTCCCTGCAATTGCGGCCCGAATAGCACTTCTGTGTTGGGCCATTCTTTCTTTGAATGTGGTAATGGTCTTCCCCACATATGCTAGTCCACATGGACAGGTAATTACATAAATTACGAGTGGTAGTGCACATCAGGTAATGGAAAATTTGGTATTTACGATCGGTAGATGGGTGAATAAAAGTAGAACCAGATGATAAATATCTGCACGTAACGCATCGTGCACAAGGAAAACACCCTTTCTTTTGGTGTACTTTTTTTGGGATGGTTACATCTGAACGAATCAGGTAACTGCGCAGATTTCTACCACGTCGAAAACTAGGTAGGAGTTTATGATTTTTAATGTGGGAAAGAGCTGGATCAGATTTAACAATATTCCATAGGTTCTTTGCTTCATGGGTGGTAGTTTTACTATAATCACCATATGATTTAACCCACGGGATGATCGCTTTATCTGTAGGACATGGCGCTTTAGGTTTTAGAAGATCACTTCTAGGCATCACTCTTTTTTCTTTTAAATTGTATAGGTACTTTGCAGAATATCCCCTCTCCCTAAACTTCTGGATCATGGTGTCCATTTCAAGTTCCCATTTTAGGGGGTCACTAGTAGTGCGGTGAACCCGCAACAACTGGGAGTATGGAATGCCCTTCACACACGCTGGAGGGTGGTTAGAAGAGGCTAACAATATATTATTTTTGTCAGTTGGTTTTTTGTAGATAGACGTAACTAATGTATCCTGTCGTTTACATATATTGACATCCAAGAAATGAATCTCTTGTAACGAATATTCCAATGTAAATTTTATGGTAGTAGGAAGGGAATTATAATCTCCAACAAATGTCCGTAGATCCTCTTCAGTACCTTGCCATATCATAAAGACATCATCGATGTATCTAAAAAACATGTACAAAAGTCTCTATAACGAGGGTCTGTGTATATGTATGTTTCTTCAAAATAAGTCATAAAAATATTCGCCAACGATGGGGCCACATTTGACCCCATTGCACAGCCGGTGAGTTGGAGAAAGAACTCTTTCTCAGAGACAGAGGCAGACCAAATCCTATTTAAAGATGGATTAGAACAAAGTGGAGGTGTAAAGAACAACTCTGAACGTTACCGTGAGCTATTAAAACTGAAGAAGAAAGAAATAAGCTATTTACTACACGGTGTAACTCTGTCAGACTACTTTAGAGACAAAAAGATACCTAGAGGTTTCCGCATGAGTAATATCCCGACTATAGGGAGAAATAACAGTGACTTTTGTCGCCGGTGGATTGCAATACTCAATAAGTGTAGCTATGACCTGATGTTACTTGTTATCGAAGAATCAAAACGAATTATGGAACAAACAAAAATGTTGTACAACCAGACGGAGGATAACTATAAACCAATCAACACTAATGTTGATTGGATGTAAAAGCTTTCAGTTAGCATTGAAAAATTTCGACAAGAACTGGTAGAATACAAAAAGGGCAAGAAAGAAGCAGTGAATGCAGATTATGCAGAGTTAAGAGTATACCCTTGGCTAACTGGCATTGATGTCAAAAGAAAATTTCCCACCAACAGAGGACGATGACCAATATTTAAAGGTTACACGGAGTCTGAATTATACAATACGGCATCTAGTGACACCGATGCGTCCAGTACCCCCCCCCCATCTCCTCACAGAGGCCCCCTTTAGGGGTCAGTACATGGTCCCAACAAGACCCAAGCGTCCGACGTGGAGAGAGCAAGAACAGAAAACGGTGGTAGTTTTCAGGCGCTGGGTTAGACTCTGCAATGGGGGAGGGGAATGTCAATACACATTAAATAGCTAATTAACCTTTAGTGCTGACTTAGCTAAACAAATTGTAAATTTGAATAAATAATAACAAGTCCCGCTAAGAGTTAATAAGTCCTTTGTATATGAATGATGCTTGACTCTATTGTAGATATGGTCCTCCAAGATAGACCAGAGCCATGTGGAATAAAGAAAATAACATTTATTAAATTACATTCTACAACACATTAAAAATTGGATCAGTAGCATCATACCAGGAAGCTGTGGTAACAGGAGAAGAGGAGATGCTGTTGCTGTAAGATGGAACACCCGGGTAAGCTAAACTGCAGTCTCTCCCTCTTTCAGTCCACTGGTGATGATGTCATCAATCTGTATGCCGGTCCTTGGACTTACATGTTTCAGGCAGCACTCTGCCCTTTCTCAAAGTCTAGACCGGCTTGTAGACTTGCTCCTCCTTATATATCCGTGGACAGTCCGTGATAGGTTGGTATTTTCTGTGAGTTCAGCAGTTGTTAACTGATTGTGAACCTTGACTAGTACCGACATTCCTCATAGAATACTACCACGATAGCCTTATAAATGTGGGAAGCAGCCGCTACATGTTGCTAATAAAATCACAACATCCTCATACAAAATGTAACAATCTGTACCTAAAATAAATTGATTTATATTAATTTGCAATGTATCCTATCTGCAATAATTATTATTCAATTATATATACAACATCTGCCCTCAAAACGCATCTGTCCTAAAAAACATCTGTCCCAAAAACATCTGTCTCAAAAAACATCTGTCCCAAAAAACAACCAGTGAAATACAATAAAAATGATACATTAAGAACAAATAGAGGGATAAATGACACATTAATGGACCCTTATGACCAACATTGTTACCTTATATAAATGGGAAGTGGCCGCTTCATGTCGCTACTGGAATCACAACATCTTCATACAAAATGTAATAGTCTGTACCTAAACCAGATTAATTTATATTAATTTACACCAGGTTATATACCCTAATTAATAAATTAAAACTAAAACCATCTGGCCTAAAAAACAAGTAAGATCCGATAAAAATGAACAAGTAAATAAAATAGGACCATACATTGTAGGGCCCTTATGACATTTTCATAATAATTGTAACAGTCTGTCCCAGAACAACATATATATATTGTCTGCAATAAATGATGTGAAAATAAATAGTGTATGGTGAAACCTTATATTGCTATATTAATAAAGTAAAACCTTGGTAACAATAAAGGTCTATTCCTTTGATTTTCTTAATTCTAAATTGTGTTCCAGTCAATTGATGAATGTTAAAAAATAACTATATTCCCAGATCCTCTAGGAACCATGAGATCTTAATCCTATAGTTATGATATTAAAGTGCAATGTGGAAAGTAGATGTGAACATAACATGGGATAACTTCCTTATCTAATCGGGAAAATGGTAGTGATTATAGTAGGGGGGGGGGGGGATTCCTAAGGGGGATAGA
>WWET01001273.1:13064-27064 GCA_011038615.1 Limnodynastes dumerilii | reverse complement strand
TGGCTGTGCCTCTCCTATTGGACGCTCCTGGCCGTGCCTATCCTCATGGATGCTTGTGGCCATGCCTGTCTTCATGGATGCACCTGGTCGTGCCTATCCTCATGGATGCTTGTGGCCATGCCTCTCTTCATGGAGGCTCCTAGCTGTCGCTCTTTTCATGGAAGCTCTTGGCAGTCCCTCTCCTCATGTTCGCTACTGGCTTTGCCTCTCTTCAAGGACGCTTCTAGCCATCCCTCTCCTCATGGATGCTGCTGGTTGTCCCTCTCCTTAAAGATGCTCCTTACCGTCCCTCTACTCATGGACGATTCTGGCCTTCCTTATTTTCATGGACACTCCTGGGTATCCCTCTCCTCTTAAACACTCCTAGCTGACCCTCTTCTCATGAACACTCCTGGGCATGCCTCTCTCTTAAATGCTCCTGTCTGTCCCTCTTTTCATGTTCCCTTCTGGCCATGCCGCTCCCAGCATCCCATCTTGTGCATTTTCTCCCTGTGTCTTTTCCAGTGTGGTTTCTCCCTACAATCTGATGAAAATGAGCAGAAACCATTATGATTTAAGATTTATTATAATTTATTCTCAGAAATATTGGAGACGGGAGCCCTGACAATAGTAGTTTACAATACAATAGCATAAGTCTTGGTATATATTTTGTCAATATCAATTCGGAAGATGGACAGCAGCAGCAGTAAAAACAGCAAGGATATCCTTACTGCACCACGGCCAGGCAACGGGTAAAAGAACCCCGTACTGCGGACCTGTCTGCTTATTACACCTCCCGGCTGTGAGTATCTTATTTTCCACCTGGCTTCTATCTAAGGAGACATTTCTACATTGCAAAGATCTTTTCCTAATTCTCCATATTCCAGGATTGGATTGTTTGTGCCTCTTCTTGTCCATGTGTGTATCACCCTGTAAATTATCTTATTGGGATTTATATATTACTACAGCGGCTCTTATATCATCTACATATCTACATATCTATACCCTTCCATTTAATCTCAATTTGCGTGTACAATAAAACAATCAGTTTTTAGACTACTTGGTTGCTCTTGGTGAATTCATACATTGGTTTTTTTTTTTATATACTTTAGTTTTATTTTCGCTGTGTTCTTCTGAGTTCATTAAAGTGTGATGAAACCTGATTTACATTTCAGCCACAGTAATAAAACACTAAACTTTTATTATTGTGAAAAGAAGTGTGTAAGCTATCTTATAATAATGTATACAGAATATTACTTTCTAGTTATATAAGAGATATATTTACAGGAATTTTATGTTACATGCAACAATTAAAGAAAAAGGAATAAAATACTTACATGGCCAGTTTGTGATCTGGATGATAGGAGCCTCTTAGTTGTCTACTGAGCTCCCACTGACTGCGACAGTCTCTTGTCTATACATCAGCCTTTCTTCATAAGGACTTGTGATATCACAGTGGGCTCAGAATTCCAGCCTGAGGGGGCGTGGTTACTGTTCAGTAAGAGAGGGCATGGCTTGTGCTATGCTGGAGAAGGTATACCTAGTGCTCAGCTGCTGGAGGTGTGGCTTATGCACAGATAGCTCTTTGCCATTATTTCCCATGTACAGCAATTGGGAATAAATATATCAAATGCTAACTAAATTTAAAAGATTATCAGTGATTTTTTTTTTTTATCTTGGTTGTAAAACTAAAATAAGTAAGAAAAAATCTACATGAATATAATTGGATGGATTATTAATTACAGGAAATTATCTAAACTTTTGTAGACAAGATTTACTAATAGGAACCAGGTGATAGTGCAGAGGTAGCTGTCATTTTTGGATTTTAGTACAATGACTGAAGGCCCCATTAGTCTGGAGAGACATCAGCCCCTGGTTTGGGTGAAATACAAATAAAGCCAAGGGTATTGGAGCTTAGCTTGACAGTAGAGGAGGTGAGCTTTTAAGGGGTAATAGTGGGAGGGTAGTGGTACATTATATTAGTAATGTGACATGGTCGGTCCTAGTTCAGAACAGGCTGGGAGAGAACGGCCCTATCGAAATAGGGCCATTCGCAATGGGGACTCATACCCTTTTTAAACAGCACGCTACACAAAGCACTAGACCTGACCTCTGGGTGGTGCAAGACTAGAGATGAGCAGTTCGGATTCTGTGAAATCTGACAAATCCAAAGTTCGAGGTTCCGATTCTATCCGAGCCATGCCTCAGTTCCTCCCACCAAATTCCAGTCTGTAATCAAGGCAAAACACCTTGAACGGTCCACTTAGGAGCCCTGTATTCAAGTCCCAGTATTAATGGAATCGGTCACTGCTGTCTCCCTCAATGGACGGCAGAAGGTCCAGAATCTTTAAATTCGCCATCTGTGTTCCGTTGGTATACAATGTGTATGGTGGCCTCTGAGTCTTTAATGAATAGCTTTCCGCAGGAATCCAGTATATCAAAAAGCACTCATCCATATAGAGCAGGGGCTCTCAACCTTTATTGGGTGAGTACCAGTTACCTGTTAAGGAATGAGGTTGAGTACCACCTAAAGAATCGCAGAGAAAATGAGCATTGTGCATGCTCAGAACCGGGAGCGCGCTCAGACGTATGGGCGCAAGGTTATTCACACAGAAAATGATCCCATGTGCTTAAAAAATAAATAAAAGTATGCTTATTTAATACATATTAAAATAATTTAATCTTTATTTAATTTATATATTTTTTTATTACTTTTATAGAAGTGTTCTTTTATAGTTATGTCTTTATTTTATTTTATTTTTAATTTTTATTTTTTTTACGTACCAGTGGTACGCGTACCATGCGTTAAGAACCCCTGATATAGAAAATAAAAGAACTGAGGTGGAATCAAAAATATAGGAAGCCAGATACGTGTTAACAGGACGACGCATTTCACTCCTGTGTGGAACTTATTCAAGTCTGAGTAAGCCGGTCAATCAAGATGAGATTTAAAGGTCTCCGTAATTATTCACCCTGATGTATACTAATTATGGCTTTTAAAACCAACATTTATATATTAAAAACTTCCAAAGTTACTGTAGTCACATCTCAATTTCTTGCAAATCCTTGCTAATACATGTAATATGCAGCATTTTGAGTACCCATCGCTTATATGTGTACACTATCTGTCCTAAGCAGTGGCCCAGTAGGTGGGAGGGGGATTCTGATTGCCCGGATTCCCTTCCCCCCAACATCTGATGATTCTGTGCGCAGCACCAAAAATAGCTGTAAATGGAGCAGCTTTTTACCTCATTTGAAGCGCATCGGTGCACATTTGATCTGCAGCCTCTATCTTCTGCCGAGCCAGGACATGCAGCAAATGCAAGTCTTCCAGGTAAATGATGTGGACATTTTGATGCTGTTCCATTTCCAATCCCCTAATATAACCCACACATACATGTAAGGCATATGAAAGGTCTGGGAATGGCATATACTATAATATATGTGGTGGATGTTTTGCTCTGTCACTGGTAAGGTTAGGCTGCGGGAAGGGGGAGGTTAGGGTTAGGATGCAGAAAACTTACTTGTCACCGCCAGAGTCTTTGTAGAGACAGCAAACTGCCATAAAATGACAGCAGACGACACTTCATTGCCGAAAAGTGATCTGTGTAAAGAACTACACCCGAATAAATAATAATTATGGTCCAGATAGTTTTCGTCTTACGGACGTTGTTATAAGAATTGACTTACTACGCATGCGTATTAACTTATTTACGCTATCTACGTACCATTTCTGTACATAGATTGCGTAAGCACGGTCTACACGGTCTATGTACAATGGGCCTGATTCAGAGATCCGATATTAACGATAGTTCCATGCGTATATTTAGGATCGGATTGATTTTGCATCAACTGCACATGCGTAGTAATAGTGCAACGCCATGTATGTTGAAGTTAAGGTCGGAAATGCCTCAAGGTCAGACTTGTGAATCGGTCGGGAACAATTGCGGTCCTAAGTCCAGCGAAAATCTAGGAACTAAAGGATTTGCATAGAAATGGGCGGGGGGAGGCATTGAGATGAGGGAAAGTGGGCGCGCTTACAGACATAGAACTCTAAATATACGCAACTATTGCACATAGGGTCGGAAGTGAGTGCGGCCAGATAGGCCAAGTCAATGCAGGTCTAACTTTAGGTCCGGCCGCTGTTTGCAAGGGGAGTGACTGTTTATTCAGTGGGATGTAACCTGCTCTGACCTGCCACTTAGATGCGTATATTTGCGATTCCATCGCCGACGGATCTCTGAATCAGGCCCAATGTACGCAAGACAATGTACATAACGTACGCAAGACGAAAATTACAGAACTGTGAATCTGGACCTATGTGGAAGATGTCAGCATTAAATGGCCAGATCCAATCCCATAAAACACCTTAAAACTTAACATAAATAAGTGTGTGTCTATAGGAACAGGCATGGCCTAACCAAACTGGGGAATGAAAATACAAAAGGACAGCATGTGTTTTTCACATCGCAATTCCACTCAAGCATAAGTGCAGCATTTAATGCAGTTTCATATAATGCAGAGCGTGTGCATACCTCACAGCTGCTGTGGAAGGCTCTGTCCTATATGGGAGTAGAGTAACGTAATGATAGCAATGTGTAATGGGTGTTTTGTGATCACACATATACTTCATACTGTGCACGGCCCTGACAGGACTGAGCATGTGATCATCAGGACTTGTACAAACCCTGAGGGCACAGAAGATCCCAAGAAATACTTCTCTAGGATTCAGACGCTGAGACCTCAATAACAAGAGGACAATATTTATTCCTTAATTTGCAGAGTAATACAATATATTTGTAATTCTATCTCTTAAAAAAAACACAGTGGAGATTGCAAAAATAATGTGGACCAGGTCCAAAATTCTGATTTGGATTCAACTGGATCCCAAGCATTTGATTTGATAGGATAGTGTACGGACCTCTGCCGGAGTACTTAGGTATGAATTCAGTGCAATGTGACTTTGTCCGGGGGCTGTTCTTGTTTTCTAGAGCTGATATGCTCTGTGAAATAGTAGGGTGTACACGGTATCCTGTAATAAAACGTACTAGAGATAAATGCTCCTATTTCTAATTATTCTTTCATTTTTCTTCCATCTGTACTTATATATTAATAATAATAATAATAATAATAATAATGGGGTAGATCCAGAACTACGTTTGCTGTATGTTTCCTCGCGTAGCGTATTTACGCGGACGTACCTTCTATACACTCCCCTTGTCACACCCCTTGAACGTACGTATTTTGACCAAGATATGGTTTCCAAACCCTACCTTAACTTTTGGCAACGTAACCGATGTCATCTGCTCACGTACGTGTGGATCACATGTATTTACGCTGCTAAGCACGCCCATACTGTACACTTTAAATACAAACCCCCACCTACATAGCGTATTTCAGACGTATTTTGGACTCACGTAAAATTGGCACGCCCACATGTAAGGATTTACGTGACACATACGTGAATGGCCCATACGTTCACATTTATGCTACGTTACGGAGCATATTTTCTATAATGCACATGCGCCGTACTTACCAAAAGGCGATTTTACGTCTCCGCCACGCGTAAATTCTCTCACAAGCGTTGTTTTGGATCTGGCCCAATGTCCTTTAATATATTGCACACTTGCTGAGGATTACTAGCATAGCTGTGAGTGACATAACTTGTTCCTGGGAGTGCCCTGTTAAAGAGCAACTGTTATCCAGAGAGCACCCAAAGTTTTTAACAATAATGATGTAATGATTGTCGTATAATGGAAGCTAGGACTAAAAATGAACATTATAAGAGTTTGATTGTTTTTAATTGTGTGTGTGACAACACCCTTGTTTATGACTGAGTAATCCATGGCTTTTTTGTGTTACCTCCATGCTTTGGTGATCTTCTAGGTTATGACCAACTATATAGTATTTTTTTTGAAACACCAACAGGTATTAAATGACAGCACTCACCTAGCGATGTACATGATTGAAAAAGCATTCGTGGGTAATAGAAAAAACGTTTATACAGATTACTAAAACAAGATAAGATGACAATTGAATGATCTTTTAAACGGAAATTTATGGTTAGAATAAGTGTTAGCAATAGTCTTTTATAGTAACATAGGGCCTGATCCAGAACTACGCCGATGCGCTGTGCGTACGAATGCACGGCGTATCTGCATGCACTCCCCCCGACACTCCCCCTGTGGCCGGCGTAATTACACACTGTTACGCCGGCTGAAGGCTACCCTAACTTCAGCCGGCGTAACAGTGTGTAATTACGCCGTCCACAGGAGTGTAAGTGGCCTTAAACGCCCTCCAGCCCTCATTATCTTACCTCTCCCCACCTTCTTTGCCTAACTGTTGCGTAGTTACGGCGAGGGACGCCCCCTCAACCGTAACTATGCAACAGTTAGGGACGCCCGATCCTAAGGAATGTGTTTCTCTAGCTACGCCAGGCAGCATCTGCCCGGTGCATGCGCAGATCGGCTGATCTTACGCATACAGCCACGGTAACTTCAGCGGTGGCCGTAGTTTTGGATCAGGTCTATAGTAACATAGTTGTAAAAAAACACCAGTCCTTCAACTTCAACCTATTATGAATCTTATGTAATCCCTGTCTTATAACTGAAATTGATCCAGATGAAGCAACCTCCGATCTTTCCTGACTCAAGATGACCGTCCTATTTCTCCCTGGATCCTCTACTATCCTTCATTTTAATTAACAGCCCTGGTAACCCTGGATGACCTTTTCTGCAAACAATTTGTCTAACCCTTTCTTAAGCATATCAAGTGAAATTGCCAACACAACCTTTCCTGGCAGTGAATTCCATATCTTGACCACCTTTACAGTAAAGAACCCTTTCTTTTGCTGGTTGTGAAACTTCCTCTCCTCTAGCCTAGGAACAATGCCTGATTTTTAGAAGTTTCCTGGACAGTCTGGGAAATTATTTATGTATAAATTGCCGAAGCCATAAAGTGTGTCTGTCATATGGCAGGGAAGTGTATTTTGTTTTGTTTTTGCCCTATACACTCAGTTTCTCTTTAATAATTTCCCAAACTGAGAGAGCCCTGTGAGTTTATCATTAACCTTGGTAACTGTCATGGTGACATGGTTGTGACATTGGTCTGGATCCAGTTATCTGAGTACGGGGTGATATCTGTAAAAAAAATCTTGTTGTGTAAACTGCCCATGCTACGCTTCTGAGAAACCCAATCAAAACACAAGCCACTTGATAAAGGCAACTCTGGATTATTACCTACAGACAAACATTGTAAAGATTGATAACATGCTAAATTGTTAAGACAGTGACACCAAGTGGTCTGTACTGGAAATACACTTAATATACTGTTAAATGTTACCAGGCTTTTATATAGCGCCATCAGATTATGTAGTGGTTATTAACCATTTTATGGGAGTACCATTATAGAATCAGGACAAGTACCACTTTGCAGATCATGTAGACTTACACTTACATATTTTTTGCACTGGTTTTAAAGGACATTTTCTACATAATCCGTTCAGCCCTCTAGACACTATTAAATATGACCTCTGTCATCTGGTAGCCGCACCCATTATTTATAACTAGGGCTCAAAGCGACATAAAGTACATTTTACATTGCCTCAGCTTCGGCCATTCCATGCTTCATTATTGACTTCTAGAATGAAGAAATGCAGATCTCTTATTCACTTAGAACCAGTAACATCAGCAAATGATTTCCTTTCATCTAAATATGCAGTGTAAAATGTGTTATCCCTAATTAAAACTCTGTAACGCTCATCAAAGCAAGTGTTATCTCTCTCTCACTTCCAAAAGCAGTGTGGTTGCCAAGATGTTTTTTCCATGGAAACGTACTTGTATTTCCAGACTGTGCATTGTTTTTGTCACCATCAGAAGTGCAGAACCCTGCAGTTCCCTTCACTAGCTTCCTACACAGACATTTCATGTTCAAGAAAATCATTGCTGTTCCTGAACAAAGGCTGTTTCCTCCAGAAATGTTATGACGTAGCTCAATACTGACACTGACTATCAGAACAACAGAGACCCTTCATGTTCCTCATGTACACATTCCTACCCCAACTGTAGATAAATACTGGTTAATTTGTTTACACTATTTTAGTAGTAATAATAATTATCATAATTATAATAATGTTGTGCTGTGTAGAAAAAAAAAAAACAATATTTGCTTCCAGAACACACAGGGGAACAGTGCTTAACTCTAAATTTGGGTTAAGACCCCAACACTTTTCAATTGATCAATTTTTTTGTGCACTGGAAAACTCTATCCTGGAAATCTTTAAGCAGTTACTCAAAACTCACTTCTTCTTGCAAGCTTTGTGGTGCCTTATAAATAAATGAATAATAATAATATTAATAATAATAATAATAATAATAATAATGAATAATAAAAGCTAGTCTCACAGAATCCAGCTGTAAGGTCATATATTATCTACAGACAGCCATTTTGTGGACTGAGCCAATAATATTGGAATGTAGCTAACAATCACCTGGACATGAGTGACATCATGTAGACACTTTGGGGATAATCAATGAATGACATGAAAAGTGATTGGTAAGGAGTAGGAGGATGTTTTAAATCTAAGACTACCTCACATAATGCTTTCCATTGCTGCCATTGAATACCCCTTCCCCTTTCCCGCCCTGTGTTATTAATATTCATTAGCATCTGGCTCCTATTATAGTGAAAGGCTTTAGTGTGTGTAATACTGGTCAAGCATACAAAATGGCTGCCACTGTGGGGTTGATTCTCAGTTGTGAGCATGTAAGGTTTTGGTGGGGGAGTTTATGTTTATGTCTAGAAGACAACGAGCACAAGTAAACCAGTAAGATGCTCAGTGGGAAGCAATCCAGGCTCCTTACATCCGTAGAGGCAGTGTGTGGCATTCTAACTTTAGGAAAGTTAAGTATTATTGTTGATTTGCAGCCTTGTTGTGTATGGGTGGCAACACTGTCTAGTGCCTGCACACAATTGCTTGATTATATTTACTTTTAACTCTGCCTCTCCATTGAAATGAGCTTTTACCTGTCAGAATACATACAAGAATGCTCTCTTCTTCACCAATATGGGACATATAACTTGCGTTACTTCTTTATTTGCAAGACAGAAGGTGAGCTGAAGGTTTTAATAAACCTGAGGGAAGTTAAAATGCGGGCTGGGAATGGTGACTGGGATCTTCATGTTTAGGGGGCAGGGTCAGGGTCAGGTTCAGGTTCAATTGCCTGGTAACCTGGGACCCAATGAAAGCTTTAGGGGGTGGGGATTGAGGGTTCTGATAAAAGCCCCCAGGAGGAATGGCTCAGCCTCTTTTTCCCTTGGAAATTTCAGAGAGGCTGTCGTTCCTGTGTCCTCATATCAGGCCTGTTCCCTTTTTACTGATTTAAATCCATTGTTTGCCCTGTTAAATTGCTCTAGTTTAGCTGCATTGGTGGTACAGTGCAATTTCCCCTCCTTGGTTATTTCCTTTGCAGACTGGGTAATTGTAGACTGTACTTACCTGTGGAGATGTCGGCTTCTGGTCGTCGTGCTCGCTCTGGCCGTGTCAGTCGCCCGCCTGCCCACCTCGTGGATGGGGCCCCTCTGGCTGCCGCGGTTACCGTTCCCGGAAGTGGCCGCTCCTGCTCCCCGTCGTCTCTGGGCCGTCGCGCTGACGTACTTCCGGCGGAAGGCAGTCAGCGGCAGCCATCTTTACGGGGCCAGAGAGCGTTGCAACGCTCTCTGCCCCTCCGGAGGGACCAAGCACTGAACCACCAATGCGTTAAGGGCGGGCTGGTGGCCGCAGACCTCTCTGCACTGCCAACTGCCCCAGCGGTGGGGAGTGGATAGTTGCAGGGAGCAGGGGGGTCTGTCGCGGCTCCGCTGGACCTGAATCCCGCTGTGCCACTAATGGTTCCTGCTGTGCCACCAATGATTTCAGCACCAGGTCTGGGAGGGGGCACACTAACTGCCCACACTGTGCCACCAACGCCTACCCCATCCGTTTTTGATGTGCAAGGGGGGGTTGCCATTTTGGGGGAGAGGACTAGCGCCCAGGCCACAGGACAGCAGGTGCAGGGGCCCTCTTTGATTAATGCTGGGGGTCCCATACCAGGCATGCCCCCCTTTATGTGTCCTCCACTTGCTTCTTTGTCTGGGGTGCTTCCTGGGCAGCAGGGTTCACCATTCTCAGTGGGGGGTGCGGGTGTCCACATGCAGCCTTTTTCAGCAGGGCACCAATATCCGGTGGCTGGGGGGAACTGGGGGGCTTCATGGCCTCCGTCTAGTCAGCAGGGTGCCCCTTGGCCTTATTATCCACCCTGGGGTTATTTTCCCTCTCCTCCTCCTCCCCCTACTCCTCAGCAAGTGTTGACAGGGGCAGTGCGGGGGGCCGCTGAGGGTGGTAATGCGGTGCCTGATGTGGTTCCTCTATCAGTTCCTTTACAGGTGTCCGTCGTCGCTGAGCCAGCTGGCATCGTGGCGCCTCCTGCACAGTCGGTGCTGGTGGCGGAGCCATCCCGCAGTGAGCCGCAACCCTCTACCAGCACGGCCCTGCCTGCGGCCGCCGTTGCGCCTCCAGCACAGGGGCTGGCTGCTAGCGGTGAGTCGAATAATCATCCCTTGTCTGACATTGATTCAATGGGTTCATTGACTTCCCCTGACTCTTCCCCTTCTCAGGCGTCCCAGCCCCGTAGGCTTTTAAAACTTTTGGGAAAGCACTTAATTCAGCTGGGGTCCTCTTCCAGGGATGAGCGCCGGGCGGGTAAGAGTGTGTCGGGTCCCCCAGTTAGTTCAGACTCTTTGATGTATTGTCCCATCCCTCCCGTGGCTAGTCTTGTTCGCCCTAAGGTTCGCGAGCGTATTAAAAAGGGCATTTTTGTGGACATGTTCTGCGTTACCACTCCGGGTAAGTTAGGGCTCACGGCGGCACTCGCAAAGAATGGCATAGGAGAAGAGGCGTATCGCTCGTATGAGAATTGGACGATTGGGATCTTGGCGTTTGCGGCTGCTTACGCAGATGAATTTCTGGATAAGGCGGGTGGTGTTTTCATTTATATGAACTTGGTGCATGAGATTTATGTCCTGCACAAAGGAACGGCTTGGCACGAATATGATGATCGGTTCCGACGTAAAATCGATGGCAAGCGTGAGGTTCACTTTGGGGTAAAGGACGTGGACATCTGGATCGCGGTCAGCCAACAGGCTTCCGCGGGGGTCCTTACCAGCAAACCTGTTTTAAGATCGGCGGGGCAGGGTTCGGCTCCAGGCTCCTGTGGCCGCTGCAAGGGGTTTAATAATTCCCAGTGTAAGCGGGGTGCGGACTGCAATTTTCACCACTCCTGTATACGTTGCGGAGGTCCCCACCTGGCACGAGACTGCAAACGGGCTGGGCCCAACTCTAGAGGTGGCAGGTCCCGGTTTGGAGGTAACGCGGGTCAAGGCCCCATCGCCCCCCGTCCTTCTAAGTAAGTTGGATGAATGGTTGGACCGGTATCCGGATAGGGTGTCCGCGGCGATGTTGCGTTCCGGGTTTCATAACGGTTTTTCTATTCCCATTTCGGCCCCGGTCTCATTTAAGCACCCTCGCGACCTGAAATCCGCGCGTGACTTTCCGGTTCAGCTTTGGGACAAGGTGTCCCAGGAGCTCTCGTTGGGGTGCGTGGTTGTCCCTTTTCGTGTTTCACCGTTTCCCCAGTTGGTTGTTTCCCCTATCGGCGTTGTCCCCAAGAAGGCCCCGGGTAAGTTTCGGCTCATTCAGCACATGTCCTTTCCGGAGGGCATGTCGGTGAATGATGCCATTCCCAAGTCGCATTCCACCGTCCGGTACCAGTCATTTGAATCAGCATTGAACATGGTTCAGGAATTCGGTCTGGGCGCTTTGCTTGCAAAAATTGACATCAAATCCGCCTTTCGGTTGCTTCCGTTGCACCCCGACTCCTTCGTTTCCCCCCGACGCCTTGCCCTACATGGGTTTTCGGCTGCGGGGAGTTTTTTCATCGACCGCTGCTTGCCTATGGGTTGTGGGATTTCATGCGCCTACTTCGAGATGTTTAGCAGTTTTTTGCACTGGTGTATTACGGGGCATTCGGGTGTCGCTCACTATCTTGATGACTTCCTCTTGGTGGCGCCACCGTCCTCTCCCTTATGTGCATACCTGCTTTTCTCTGTGTCGGCCCTATTTTTATCGCTAGGCGTTCCGATTGCGGCAGATAAGACTGAGGGCCCAAGCACGTGCCTTTCTTACCTCGGTATCGAGCTAGATACCGTGGCAGGTTTGTGCCGTCTCCTGCCCGAGAAGGTTGCTGGTCTGACAGAGAAAGTTTCTCGAAGTTTGGCGGTGGAAAAAATCTCCTTGCGGGACTTACAGTCCCTGCTGGGTTCATTGAACTTCGCTTGTCGTGTCATCCCCATGGGCAAGGTGTTTAGCAGGCGCCTGCAGCAGGCAACGAAGGGGGTGGGGAAAGCGCATTTCCGGATTTTCCGGATCCGTTTGACCTATGAGCTCAAGGAAGATCTGCGTGTTCGGCTGCAATTTTTGGATCGGTTTAATGGGGTTCGCCTCTGGCAGGCACCCTTGGTGTCTAATTTGGAGTTGCAATTGCTGACGGATGCGGCAGGGTGTTCTGGCTTCGGTGCCTACTTTGAGGGGTCTTGGTGCGCCGCGCCCTGGCCTGTTTCCTGTGCAAGGCTGGACTCACATCCAACCTGTTGCTCCTTGAATTGTTTCCGAGTTGTGGATTGATCGGTTTCGCGACCGGGAGGTGGTTTTTCTTTGCGACAATCTCGGAGTTGTTCAGGCGGTGAACAACCTGAGTGCGTCCTCCCCCCCGGCGATCCGGCTGTTACGTTGTATTGTGTTACGTTGCTTAGAATATAACGTGTGTTTTAGGGCCCAACATGTTCCTGGCATTTATAATGAGCTTGCTGATGCGTTGTCCCGGTTTCATTGGGAAAAATTTTGGGCGCTTGCGCCTATGGCTGCAGAGTATGGCACTCCATGTCCCTCTCATCTGTGGCAGGTTGTCGGTCTCAGCTGAGGGATTTGGCGAGCCGCTCTCTGGCGCCTGGAACTTTGCGCACGTACGAGAGGGCATGGGCGGAGTGGGTCCGTTTTGCTGGCGTTCCTGCTCCAGGCGGGTCCCGTGGTCGTGAACAACTGGAAGAATTCGTATGGGGTGAGTTTGTAGCGGGTCGTTCCAGGGCAAGCATGGCTACGGCGTTGGCGGGTATATCATTCTTCTCGCGCCTTAATGGAGTACAGGATGTTACTAAGGGGTTCCTGGTTAATAGGGCTTTGAAAGGGTGGGCTCACATGCACCCTGCTCCCCCTGACAGACGCAGACCCATCACCCCAGAGATACTGACAGCCATCATTCGGGCTCTACCTAGTGTAACTCACTCCCAGTACGAGACCCTCCTTTTTTCCACGGCATTTTCAGTAGCTTTTGCAGGTGCTTTTCGCCTGAGCGAGATGGTGGCTAAGTCGCGATCAGCTTTAGATTCGGGCCTGCTTGCTGAAGGTGTCGTGGTTAACAAGGATGCCGTCCTTTGTCGTGTTGCTAAATCGAAATGTGACCAATTAGGTCGCGGACAGTGGGTGACTTTGACAGGTACTGGTGATCCGTTTTCCTGCCCTGTCGCGCTGTCTTCTCTTTTTGCAGCAGCTCGGCCTCCAGGATGTCCGGTTTGGCTGACTCATGTGGATGGATTGCCGTTGACCAACTATCAATTCCGGGTAGTTTTTCAGAGAGTCCTGGTGGCGACTGGACTGGACCGCTCGCACTATGGGACCCACTCCTTTTGGATTGGGGCTGCAACATCTGCGACCCTGGCGGGGGCCTCTGCAGAGGCGATTCAGCGTATGGGGCGTTGGAAATCAGGCTGCTTCAAAAAGTACATTTGTTTGGACTACACCCCAGCATTAGGCAGTCTTGTAAGGCAGGGCTCCCCATCCGCTCCTTTTCCCTAGACCTGGTGCGTTCCCATACGTTTGCAGACCCTTTGGGTGGGGACCTTGGCACGCTTCCCCCCCCCCCCAGCTTTCC
>WWET01001273.1:0-12582 GCA_011038615.1 Limnodynastes dumerilii | reverse complement strand
TTATGGCAGCTTACGCTGCCATAAGCCTGCATTAACTGCGACGGGCGGATCAGCGGTCCGTACGACCGCTGATGTGTGGGAGCCCCCTCCCACACTGTACACTTTACATGCTTCCCCCCGCCCGCTTTAACAAAGTTCCGTCCGATTGCTTAAACGCTAGGATTACTATAGTAATCCTAGCGTAACATCTGGAGGGCGCATGCGCCCTCCGTTCAGTCAGGTGATTTACGCACCTTGCGTGCGTAAATCACCTGACGCTATTAATTCTGGATCCGGTCCAATGTTACAAGGTACTGTTTGTTTTTGCTTGCAATGTTTTTGTGCTTACCTCTTTACCTCATTGTATGGTTCTGATGTTATGTTTTTCTTTCCTTACAGATAATGCTGGGTCCCCGGGTAGGATTGTTTGTTTTTTTGGGCATTCCTTTATAGCCAGGGCGTCGCGATACTGTGGGGCGGCGGCGTCACTCATGGCATCCCTCTCGTGCGTAATTCGCTGGTTTAGACGGGATGGCATGAGGTGGTCTGGATTTAGGCGCTGGTTTGTGGGTGAGGTTGCGTCGTCCAGGGCGCCGGATATTTTGGTATTGCATATTGGGGGCAATGATGTCGCCCAGTATTCAACTATCAAAACTATCCAGGCCATTCAAGCTGATCTCGGCTTTATCGCCAGCAGGTGGCCCTCACTAGTGGTGATATGGTCGGAGATTGTGTCCCGACGGGTATGGAGGTCGGCGAGTTCGGGGGTGGCCATCGACGAGCAACGTCGCAAGATCAACCGGGCCGTTCAACGGTTTCTTCCTGGTGTACGGGGGCGCGTGGTGGTTCATCCCCGGATTGGTTTTGAGTTCGTGCATCTTTATTTGGGGGATGGGGTTCATTTTTCTGATTCGGGTATGGATATTTTTTTAGGGGAGGGCAGGGTGTCCTGTAATCAGGCTCCCCTGCTGTGGCGGGAAGGCAGTACAGTGTAACAGGTAATATCCCTTGAGGCGTAGTGGTGGGAGACGAGGAGCTTTCTTCTCCGTTGAACCGGTATTACACCATGTTTCGTTTTAAGGGCGGGCCCGGTGTTTTAGTGGGTTAATTGGGAGAAGGTGAATTATCTCTGAGATAGAAGGCAGACGCCAATAGAAGTGGGGTAGATGTCAGGCCCCCACTTCGTGAATTATCGCTAAGCGAGGTTTAGAGGGAGGTGGGGTAGATTTGAGGCCCCCACTTTCAGATCATGCGCTTAGCGAATTCAGAGTTATGGTCAGTACTGCCTTCTTCCGTCACCATCTGAGTTACTACATGTTATTATTATTATGTTTATGCAAATTGCATTGTTTATTGTTAATAAATATAAGGACTCGGTTTGAGTCCTTTTTTTTTGCAAGCAATGTCTATTTTATTGTCTGTAAGGGGGGTGAAGATGTGTTAATGGGATCCAGGTCAAAATGACTCAGCGTAGCATGTTTATGTTATGACGCGCTTTGGAATGCAGCCGTATACAGCCATGTGGATGCTTCTTACAAGCCTCCAGACACAGAAGTATAAAACACGGATGACCAGACAGCTGGTTTTCTGATCACAGGGTATAGTAAGTAGATGAGCAGAACCTGACTCATGTACATTGTGAAACGGGCGGCCAGTGGAAACCCCTCCTGGAGAGCCTGAGTCCCAGGGAAATGCTGCAGCAGACAGACTCTGTGGATGTGGTTCCTGGGAAAGTTTGTAGTCTACATCAGGTGCGGTTTAGACAACAGGTGGCCACAAGCTAAGTATAGTCCTGCTGACCTCCCCCATCTATCCCCCTCTATAAAGCTCTGAAACTAGGACTAATATTTGTTAAACAACATTTTGTATTTTTGAAATTCTACAACTTTATGTTATTTCTTCTTCATTATTTCTTCTTTAATATACCTCTTACATTAAAGGCAAGGGAGCTGGGAGAGAAGAGAAAAGGAGGAAGGAGCAGTTCTGTGGATGTGTTTAAAAATGCTAAATAATACTAGCGGCACACAGGTTAATATAAAAGTCTAAAGTGAGTAAGGGGGGTCTATGTCCAGGGAGTGGGCGAAACCCTTATACCCTCATATCTAAAGTGCATTCGTTACATAGAAGGAAAATGAAAACACAAATGGACAATTAAAATGAATGAAAAGGAGAATAAGTTATAAATCAAACACTGTGGGGATGATCCAGAGCTACGACGTTACTCTGAGCGTTTTAACGCTCAGCGTAACATCGCTGCTCTGCCGCGACACTCCCCCTTGTTGAAGTGTATTTACACTCCCTTACGCCGACTGAAGGCTACCCTACTGAAGGCTACTCCCTTCAGCCGGCATAAGGGAGTGTAAATACGCTGGGATGGCGGCGTTAGTAAGATAACGCCGCCCTTCCAGCCTAATTACCCTCCCTCCCCCCACCTCCCTGCACTAACCTCAGCGTAGTAACGCTGGGGGATCAGGCGTTTCCGTAGCTACGCCGGGCAACATCTGCCCGGGGCAAGCGCAGATCGGCTCTTTAGCCGATCTTATGCCTACACCCGCCGTAGCTGGTATGGCGGGCGTAGTTCTGGATCAGGGCCCGTGGGTGTAACTTTAAAGCATATAGGTTTACTTAAATTACTGAAAACATATATAAGACATATATTAATAAGACATACAATACCAGTCAAAAGTTTGGACACACCAATTAATCTACATTGTAGATTAATACTGAAGACATCAAAACTATGAAAGAGCACATATGGAATAATGTTGTCCACAAAAAAGTGTTAAACAAATCAAAATATGTTTTATATTTTAGATTCCTCAAAGCAGCCCCCTTTTGCTTTGATGACAGCTTTGCACACTCTTGGCATTCTCACAATCAGCTTCATGAGGTAGTCTCCCAGAATGGTTTTGAAGTAACAGAGTCAATCTGTGGAATTACTTGCCTTCTTAATGTGTTTGACACCATCAGTTGTGTTGTGCAGAGGTAGGGTTAGTACACAGTGGACACCCCTATTTGACTACTGTTGTATTCCATATTATGGCATGAACCACTCAACTCAGTAAAGAGAAACGACTGTCCATCATTACTTTAAGACATGAAGGTCAGTCGATACAGAAAATTTCAAGAACTTTGAATGTATCCTCAAGTGCAGTTGCAAAAACCATCAAACACTATGATGAAACTGGCTCTCATGAGGATCGCCCCAGGAAAGGAAGACCAAGAGTTACCTCTGCTGCAGTTCATTACAGTTACCAGTCTCAGAAACCGGTACTTAACAGCACCCTAGATTAGAGCCCACATAAAGTCTTCACAGAGTCCAAATAGCAGACAAATCTCAGCATCAACTATTCAGAGGAGACTGTGTGAATCAGGCCTTCATGGTCAAATTGCTGTGAAGAAGCCACTACTGAGGATGAACAAGAAGAAGAGAATTGTTTGGGCCAAGAAACACAAGGAATGGACATTGGACCAGTGGAAATCTGTACTTTGGTCTGATGAGTCAAAATTTGAGATTTTTGGTTCCAAGCGCCGTGTTAGTGAAACGGCACGGAAAGGTGAACAGATGGTTTCTGCATGTGCGGTTCCCACTGTGAAGCATGGAGGAGGAGGTGTGATGGTGTGGGGTGCTTTGCTGGTGACACTGTTGATGATTTATTCAAAATTCAAGGAACACTTAACCAATATGGCTGCCACAGCATTCTGCAGCGCCATGCCATTCCATCTGGTTTGCGCTAAGGCTACCCTAACTTCAGCCGGCGTAACTGTGTCTAACTACGCTCACACAGAAGCATAAAACACTATACCCAGCCCTCCCGTGTAGTTGCGGAGCTGCACGCCCTCCTCATCCGTAACTACGCTGTAGTTACAGACGCTAGATCCATGGCTAACAGTGCCATGGATTACGCTGGGCAACATCTGTCCGGCGCATGGGCAGAATGGCAGAAATGCCATTCTTACGCATACGGCCGCCATGACTAGTGCGGCGGCCGTAGCTCCGGATCAGCCCCAATGACCCCAAACACACCTCCAGGCTTTGTAAGGGCTACTTGACCAAGAAAGAAAGTGATGGAGTGCTGCGTCAGATGACCTGACCTCCACAATCACCTGACCTAAACCCAGTTGAGATGGTTTGGGATGAGTTGGACCGCAGAGTGAAGGAAAAGCAGCCAACAAGTGCTCAGCGCCTCTGGGAACTCTTTCAAGACTGTTGGAAAACCATTCCAGGAGACTACCTCATGAAGCTGATTGAGAGAATGCCAAGAGTGTGCAAAGCTGTCATCAAAGCAAAAGGGTTCTACTTTGAGGAATCTAAAATATAAAACATATTTTGATTTGTTTAACACTTTTTTGTTGACAACATAATTCCATATGTGCTCTTTCATAGTTTTGATGTCTTCAGTATTAATCTACAATGTAAAAAATAATTTAAATAAACAAAAACCGAAGATGTGTACAAACTTTTGACTTGTACCGTATATTAATAATTCATAGCAAAAAAAACAAACCCATTATATGTGGATTTTAAAGTCAATAAATAGTCCATGGGAACACCGCTGGAACGTCCAAGACAGCTGGGGGTGATAAACACCATGAACAACAACAGAAAGCATGTCTTTAGCCCTTTCTGAAAAGTCAGGACATAGCCCCTTCTTACTCACTTTGGACTTTTATATTAATCTGTGTGCCGCTAGTATCATTTAGTATCTTTATACATATATTTTTAACACATCCAGTGTGCTTCTCCTTCCTTCTTTTTCTCTATTTTATTGATTTTATATAAGGTTTGGACCCTGTGCAGTTAGGAGCTACAGCAGTGTTACATTAATGCTTTTAACTTGCTTTTCAGCTGGGAGAGAAGGTATGATCATGCCATAAATGGGGTCTGCTAGCTGAGCTGGGTACACACCTATGCGATTAGTTGGCAGACTATAGGATTCCCCTCCATTTGGAACAATATTTTAGGATTGTGTACACTTCCATGGTCTTGAGTTGTGATAAATGTGGGCAGTGTATATGCAGGCACAATCATCTGTCTGACTCTTTTGGCCGTCTTCTGTGCAGCATAGGCAGATATCTGTACAGTGAGTCACATTGTTTCAGCAGATAGGAGAGATGATGATCTCAGATTTTTAGGGTAGCCTTCAGCCGGCGTAAGGAAGGGGCCATACGCCCGCACAGGGGGAGTGTCAAGTTAAGTGAACGCCGATACGCTGTGCTTTAGTAAGCACAGCGCATCGGCGTACCTCTGGATCAGGCCCATTGTGTGTACACAGGAATCATCACCCTCATCTAGACTTGCAGTTGCCAGTGAAATTGTAAGTGCCATTGCATCTTATGTATCAGTGCACAGGAGTGTACCCATAACTAGTACTAACTGCATACAGATCTATTCCCATCTAACTAGAACTATTTCTAGGAGAACTCTCTATTAGAACCAACATATCTTCTACTCCAACTTCTATTCTACGAACTTTAGAGTGCTCACTTTTGTAGCAATAACTATCCTAATACTTAATGGGACATTATTATATAATGAATGTATATAGTTGAGGCGAATACAACTATATTGAGCTTTATTATAAGTCCTGGTTGTAATTTACAAAGCAGGGAACCAGAGAGTTTCCTTACCACCAGCAGGGGTGGAACTACCATTGGGGAAACAGGAGCAACGGCACCAGGGCCCATGCTGATACAAGGGCCTACAGCCGTCATCACCGCACCGCCGAAGCTCCCCACCAGGTTACCCGGGAGATCATCAGGGCCAAAGCATATTTCTTGCACCTGGGCCCACAACTCGCTAGGTCCGCCTCTGACCACCAGTTAATTATGCTTATTAATATAATCAGAATTAGCTGCTTATTATTATATTAAATATTATAATTATATTAAATCTGTTTACATTTTCTATTAACCTTGAAGGACCGAATCCAGCCTTCTGCAAAAGTGGCCTTTTCCGATAAATAGGATAATAAAATACCTGCGTTTTGTAACAGCGCTGCCTTCCCAGTACTGATATGGATCCCCTGGATCCAGATTTCTGTACTGGGAGTGTTTGTGATGGCTGGGGATAGGCAGTGTGGGATGCAGAGACAGATTCCACTATGTCGGAGGGGGTAAATATATAAATTGTACAGTGAGGATGCTAAGCATCCTCCGCTGTACCCAGAGCCATCAGTGTTTCACATGAGGATGGCACCTAATCCTTAAGAGTAGGGGTCAGGGGTCATAAGTCAGTGCGTTTGGATCTCTGGATGCAGTATGACGTAATAAGTGAGGAAAATAACTAATCACAGTCAGCATAATGGTGTAGAGGGTTATTGAAAATAGAAGCAGAAGCTGTGCTCATTCAGCGTATATATTTCTTAATTGTTTTAGGCAAACTAAAGTTAACACAGGTACGTTTATATTCCCATACAATAAATCATGTCCTTTTAGCTGATCATCATCTGGTATAATAAAGTGTCATTTAATATTAATATAGAACATTGGGGTAGATCCAGAACTACGTCTGTCTTCCATAGAGGGACGTAATTCAATAAACAATAGCTTTTAGACCGCATATACGCAATCTACGTATCGAAACGATACGCAGATTACGTACAATAGCTACTACGCATGCGCAGTAGCTATTGTTTATTGAATTACGTCCGTCTATGGAAGACGGACGTAGTTCTGGATCCAGCCCATTAT
This sequence comes from Limnodynastes dumerilii, assembly GCA_011038615.1. Classification (NCBI taxonomy): domain Eukaryota; kingdom Metazoa; phylum Chordata; class Amphibia; order Anura; family Limnodynastidae; genus Limnodynastes; species Limnodynastes dumerilii. The sequence continues at coordinate 5,910 of WWET01001273.1, read as the reverse complement.
CTTTTGACTGTACAGAGACAGTTCAGATACCTGAATATTACCTGAAATTACCTGGGAGAGCCCAGAGATGTCTTCGTTAGTCCCGGATAATATCCTTCATATTAACTATGAGGTATCTATATGTACAGAGCTTTTTTTGTCGATGGATTTTCCAAGTTTTAGAAGTTTTAACAGTTTTGGCAGCAAAATCATTAAAGGGACTTCCGGTGGGCGGTGCACCATGGTGGCCGCATTTTAACTTGGCTCCCAGTGTTGCTCCTGTATTAGTGGCTAAACAGGTGACCTACCAGCGAATTTCTCACCAATACACCCGTCAACGGCTGTCACAGACCCGCGGCGGCACTGTGTGGAAAAACTGACATTGGGAGCCGACACTTGACCCCGGAGTCCGCCTCCGAAGTTTGAGGCCTGTCTGCACGCGGGACCGCCGGCCATCTTTGACACTGTGGAGGAGAGGCAGAGGTACCCGGCATCGCAAGATCCCTGTGCACGTGGGGGTGAGGACCGCGGCTCCTGCATGTAAGCCTATCCTCCGCAGCTAATTAGACCGTAGGAAGTCTGCTGGCAACGGCAGTTAGGACTCGTTCCCATTGCCTCACTGCGGGGAGCCCCGTTCTCATCGTGGGATCCACTTTCAGAAAAAACCCCATACCGCCAGATCACCGCTCCCCTTCTCACTACATAGGAGTGCCGTCTTTCATAGGCGCAGGGCAGAAAGGCGGATAGCGGAGGCACGGGAGGGACAGCGGGAAGCCTAGAAGGAAAAAAGGCGCCATCTTACTGCCTCTTCGCGCCCTTTTGCCATCGTGCGGCAGGCGGTTGGAGAAGATCCATCGCAGACCCATCTATCAACACTCCTGCGGATCAGGGGCGACTATGCACTCACTGTAGCAACCTAACGCCCATACTAGCCCGCAGCCAGTACGTACAGAGTTCTTTATCTGCCTAGTGAGTCCAGCACCTTGCCTGGTTGGAGACTGCCTGGGACACGAGGCCTGATGCGAGGGCATGTTCCAGTGCTCCTGGGACCCTGAATTTGCCCTAATTTACTTTACAGCGGCAGCACTATAACAACCACTACTTTGGGGAGTTTAGAGGAGGTAAGAAGAAAAAGAGGTAGAGAAAGGGGGGAAAGGAAAGGAGGAGGACAGAGCAACTGCAGCTCTTTTCTGGCGGCAGGTGTTCCTAAACTACAGTTCCTTTCCAGTCATACTATTACCTACCTATTCCCTGGATTATAAGTTCCCATCGCCCCATTACTGCATGCCCTGGTGGTGCAAGGGCTACTTACTGTCTGTGCTCCTTTTCCTGTGGCATGAATGCTGGACATTTTGTGTAACTGAACTCCTAACATAAACATTCTTTATCCTACCACTTCATTGGGCAGTGACACTGCAGTATTTGACTGGCTGAAGCCCTGTACAGCCATATATCCCGCAACCAGCTTGCATTGTGTTGCCTCCGCCTGTTCACGTCATTGGATCTAACAGCCTCCATTGAAGCGTAGCTGCTTTCTTTTTGTGGCTCTTCAGTGGCCTAGATAGGAGACGGTGGAGGAATTATAGTTGGCTATTATTACTGCTGTATACACCCCGGAACTGCACATTCCTGGCTTTATTGATTGTTACGCATATTTGTACCCACTAGTATTCTTAGAACTCCCTCTGATCAGAATCTCTGTGGCTGCACCTAACGCTACGTTGTGGGAAATTTAGTTGACATCAGCTGTAGCGTGCACCTGTAAAGTGGGGCTCATAAGTTATACTTATTGCTGTCAATATCAATTGAGTATCATTTACTGTACTGCTGCTTAGTATTGCTAACATTTCACTGTGATTTGAGTCATTATAGCGATACCGCCAGCTTGCTTACTTAGGATATTTACTGTACATATTGTGTTCCTTCTAACTATGCGCATATGCTGATTTCTAGTTGTTCTCTTACCATTACCAACTGTTATATTTAGTGTACAACAAAATAGCTCATAGCTTCTAGCAGCCTCTTATAGCAGTTGTTCCTACTCTATTGCTATACTCTAAATAGCTTGTCTTTAAATTCCTCTAAAGTAAAGGAGCTCAGAGCTCCTTGTAGCCTTCTTGCATTTCATTTTTGTTTGTTTTTTTCTCATTTTTTTCATTTCAACTCTCAAAAATGTAGCAATTTTGTTTGTGGAGAGCAGTAGGAGACGAATACCAATTTAAGTCCTGTTATGTAATTAAAGCTGACACCTACACTGTCGCCGTTGTTCACCAGACAAGTGCATTTTCTCATATCTTTTTGGGTGGTTTGTAATGGACAAATTTCTGGATAAACAAGGTCCTTCTTCACAGTCATCCCCTTCTCAGCAATCTAAAATGGGGCGTAATAGAAACTCACAAAATAAATCTGCACCGGTATCTCCCCCACTCCCGGTTGCCAATGAAGAGTCTACTCCCCCCCTCCCCTCCTCACAAGCTGTCAACACGGCAGAAGCTACAGCAATAGAAATATCCAAAATCCTCATGCCGCACATCGATAAAAAATTTGATGACTTCCAAACTCATTTGGACGCTGCATTAGCCAAAGTGGAGGCAAATTCCACACACATGGCCACACTAGAACAAAGATCTAGCGATACGGAAGATGCAGTTCACGTCCTGCAGGTGCTTACTGAAAATCAATCTCTTAAAATTAAGGTGTTGTCCAGTAAATTGGACGACTTAGAAAACAGGAATCGGCGCAGCAACCTGCGGTTTATTGGAATTCCTGAGTCTATTAAAGGCCCCAAATTGATGGAATTCATCATAAAACAAATCCCCACTGCGCTGGGCATTTATGACCCTGGACAGGAACTGCAGGTAGAGCGTGCACATAGGATGGATGTAGAACGACCTGGCCAACAAAACCGCCCCAGACCCTCAATAGCCAAATTTCTGGACTTTAGGGCCAAAGAAAAAGTGTTAAGAGCCTATCGGCAATCCCCCAAACTTGAGATAGGGGGGCATACTATCCTTATATTTCAAGACTATTCAGTGGAGGTGACACAAAAACGTAAGGCCTTCTCCGAAGTTGGCCAATGTCGTGAACAACGGCAATGTTCTTATTTTTACTGATCCCTCTCAAGCTAAACAATACCTGCAGGCGCAGGCCCCCCTGCCAGCTCCGTGATCACCCCCCTCTTACTAATATCTATGAGATCTGAACACTATTTAGGCATTCCTCCTCTGGGGTGGGACTACCCCTTTGAGAGGTTTACAATACCCCTATACTGCGTACTGAAACAAATTATTTGCATGCATTGTAGTCTGTATTAAGATACAATCTACTCCCTAGCAGGTGCGCTATAGCGTGATTCTTGTTTTGACATTTGTACCTTTGATTAGTAAATCAGTACAGTGTACATCAATCAGTACATCAATTAGTAAATTAGTAAAGTGTTAGTGACAGAGGCCTAATGCTGGCCATGAAGGACCAATATACTTTTCAGAGCTCCTACTGAGCTCTTTGGTCTCTGTTTATTACTTTTGTTCATAGCTTTTTTGTATTCTCTCTCTTTGTTTTTGCAAATAGTTTGTATGCACCGGAATCCATATTACCTTACACTCTACGATGTGGATTGTAACTTCTATACTTAGTGCCTTAGTGGGGTTGGTGACGGAGGCCTGATGAGGACTTAGGACTTATCATGTAGGACTTAGGAGCTCCTACTAAGCTCTCTACTATTCTGGTTAATACCTTTGTCTTTAGCTTTACTGTATTTTCGGTTTTGTTTTTTGTTTTTTTTTGTTTTTTTTACCAATGTTCTTGATGTATTGTTGGTACTTCTCAAGTTTTCGCTCGAGAACTACCTTTTTTTACGCCTTTTGTCCAAACTTACTTGCAAAACGTACACACTGTCATCAATGCAAATTTGTCACATTCTCTTGTAACTGTTTAACATGTTTAATTGTGATTTACATCTTGTCTTGCCAATTATATGCTCTTTGGAGACAGGAAGGCCGCACTCCACTCCATTGGGTCTATCTGAATCTAATATCAGAAGTGATTTCTTCATTATCCTGGGGACTCCTGCAAGTGATGGAATCTATTGTCGAGATCCGCTCACTGGAAGGGGTAGGATGACTACTGATAATGGGGTAGATCCATTTTACCAATACCTTTTACCAATCCCTTATCCAAATTCTTTCGGGAAGACGTTTATACAACTTGGTGCTTGGGGGCGATCTTAACATAGTTGCTGATCCTCACATTGATAGATCCCCTGCTCCAGATCCCCATCGTCCCTCTTTAGGTAAAAGTTTTTCCCTCTTACATTCTGTACTGTAGCTCAGTGACCCGTGGCGTCTAATCTACCCCAATGACAAAACCTACACATTTCACTCACAAGTCCACCACACCTTCTCACGTATAGACTATCTTTTACCATCGAATAGACTGGTAAGTTACATCACACGTGCTGACATCGGGGACATTCTAGTGTCGGATCACGCCCCAGTTTCGCTTTCCCTGAGTTCCCCGGCCATGCCCACACAGGATAGGTTGTGGCGATTTCCACAACCTCTTTATGGTTCCCCTGACTTTAAGGCCCACTTGAAAGCTCACTGGGGGAACTATTTGGATGACAACCTGGAGCATTGGGATACACCGGTATTGCTGTGGGAAGCATCGAAGGCGGTGATGCGGGGGGAAATTATACAGTATGTGGCCAGACAGAAAAAACATGAGGCGGAACAATATAGGGCCTTTAGATACAGTGTCAGAGGCTTTTCAGCTCTATTCTAGTTCTCCCACTGACGACCTTTACACCTCTTATCTCCAAGCTCGACGCCTGTTGGAGAGTTTTCTCACTACACAGGCCCGATCTAATATAGATTACATTCGCAATAGATACTATCGGTGGGGAAATAAAACCGGCAAACTGTTGGTTACTGTCTCTAAACCGTGGAGGAAGAAATCTTACATTACCACGATTCACCATAAAACAACTAACCATTTATTAATGAAAACGTCTGAAATTCAGGCCCATTTCACGGAACATTATCGTGATGTGTATGGTCCCCTGCCGCATGACCCGGTGCTCCAGCAGCAATTACTCCAATTGGCCCAGCTCCCTAAGCTCACCCTATTAGACAATGAGATCCTGACGGCGGATATTACCACCACTGAACTTAATGAGACCCTCTCCTCATTGAAACTGCATAAAGCTCCAGGGCCTGATGGCTTTACTGGGGAATATTATAAAATATTGCAACCCGAAATTGTCCCATGCCTATTAGAACTGTTTAATTTAATTTTGGCCAACTGTCCTGACTACCCCTCTTGCCCTAACCACCCTTATTCCAAAACAAGGGAGAGATCCCCAGAATGTTGATTCCTATAGACCCATCTCCCTTATCAACGTAGATTATAAACTGCTGACAAAAATAATGGCTAACAGATTACAATCAATTTTGCCTACACTCCTTACTGATCATCAATTGGGATTCGTCCGTTGCCGGCAGTCTGTTAAGGCTTTAAGATCGGCGGTGGCGGCCACATTAGCTTCCTACACACACCGAAACACAGATAATCTTTTAGTTAGCTTGGACATGACCCGTGCCTTTGACACGGTAGCCTGGATACATCTCATGGCAGTTTTGGAAAATAGAGAATTTGACTACCCCTTTATAAATTTCATATGCTATCTATACACTGCCCCATCAACACACCTTATTATAAATGGTTCCCGTGGTCCTGCTATCCTTATGGAAAGGGGCACTCGTCAAGGTTGCCCCCTCTCCCACCTTTTATTTAACCTTGCAATAAACCCCCTTTTCCGCATTCTACAAAACTTTAGGGCTTTTGAGGGCATCAAAATAGGCCAAGCCACAGTTAAAATATCGGCATTCGCTGATGATGTCTGTGGAATCCGTGTACCCCAAAAAGTACCCT
>WWET01001272.1:402243-412976 GCA_011038615.1 Limnodynastes dumerilii | reverse complement strand
TGTGTGTGTGTGATAGAGGTAGGGAGAATGTATTGGATAAGTGTGCACACTCACTTGTAAAAGCCAAGCCTGTTTGTGGTCGTATATGCTCCAGGTCCTTTGCAGGCGTAACTTCGTACCAGACTTTATTAATCTGAGTTCTTCTATGTTAACCCTTCAACCTCACTGCTAATTAAACTCAGAACCCCTGCTTTTCAGATGATCCGGGGAACTTGCCAGGGGTTTCCCATGTCCCCATTACTCTTTAATTTGGTTCTTGATCCTATGCTATGATTCCTACAGAACTGGGAAATGCTTATAAGAATAAAGGTGGGTTCTAAGGAAATCTCAGCATTCGCAGACGACATTCTGCTTTATGTGTCGAATCCTGAACTTTCACTTAGATCTTTGATGACAAAATTAGAAGAATTTGGGTCAGTTTCAGGCTTTAGGGTCAGTTTTGAAAAGTCGTCGGCAATGTATCTGGATCCTGGGCGAATAAGACCGGAATGGTCCAAAGATATAGCCCTTACTTGGGCCAGGGAATACTTGGGAATCGCTCTCCCTAAAGGAATAGGTCAACTTTACTGCAGGAATTTTCCTAAAACTATATTGCATATGGAGTCGCTGGCTCGAGGCTGGGGTCATCTACAATTATCATAAGTAGGAAGGGTTAATTTTATTTAATTGTTTCTGGACATATTGTATATGTAAGGATGCGGTTCAATAAAAAGAGTTTTAAAAAAAAATAAAAAAATACAAGCCTGTTTGGGTCTAAGATTTTTAAACCTGTTTAAAATATCAGGTGATCTGACCAACTTCATAATCCAATTCTTATACTGAGTCTGAGGTCATGCAGTGATAACATTGTGTGTGTGACAGATGGTCTGGCAAAGTTTGGAGTGTGTATATTATTATTATAATTGTTATTATTTACCTTGTGGTGCCTTATTTATAAGGCACCACAAGTTGTCTGCAGCGCCATACAAAATACAGTACAGATATACAGAGTAGGGATGGACAGCATAGTACATAATAAAATACAATATAAATAATAAAATATCACAAAAATACAATAAAGTGAAGCAAGAACAGACAGCAAGGCAAAATGCGAGGTGTCAAGCTTGACAGACCAGGGAGGAGGGGAGAGAGTGCAGTAAGGAAGGGGGTGACAGGATCCTTTCAACAGATTGTTTCTGCAGATGAAGGTCAGAGGTCTGGTATAATATTTGACAATTGTATATCATGGATTGGGTGATATATCTGCGAACGTCATCTGCTGTAGGGCTGTTTAGATATTCTATTTAGAAGTTGGTTCTGAAAATTTACTCAGCTCTCATTTTGCATTCAGATAATGGCTGTTCCAGAGGTTCACTGATTTTGCTCATTACATACAAATACAGAACAGTTTAATAAAAACAAAAAGACTCTTGCTTAGGTTTGAGCTACAAAACATTACCTCTCAACACATTCTACTTTTTAACTTAATGTGCATCTGCAGTTTAAATGTTTTAGCCAAAATATACATTTGCTCTATTTGGAATCATCCCCATTGTGTTCTCCTTCTGTTATAAGTGCTCAATTTTAGGTAAAACTTTGGCTCAATTGTAAATATCAAGGCCTAGATTTACTAAGGGGGGATTTAAATCGATGGAGTAAATCGCCATACATTGCTGTAGTTGTCCAGAGATTTTTAAACATTTTCTTCTGAATTTACTAAGAGGCGTGTTTTCTAAACGATTTTCAAACTACAACGATGTGTGTTGTTAAACTCTGGCGATTTAAATCATCCAGGTCCAAAGGCCTAATGAACAAACGCACATGACGTCGTGGTCGCTGCAAGGGGGAACCTGGGGCTGGTGATGTTCAGGATCCTCCTTGTCAGGCCTTTCTGTGGCCCTAAGTATGGCCACAGCACCCATGTAATATGTTACATGCAGCACATTTACGAAAGCACACATATTTGAAACACAAGCCAAAATCATCAGCTGTTAGCCCTTCTGACATCATTTTTATAGACACAAGGATAACTTGCAGACCAATTGCCAGCTTTGAGCAAACTCTCCTCTCACACCCACCTCTATTATCTCTGGTGATTTTGGGCCCAATATCCAGCGATTTTGCAACTCACCTCATAGTAAATCTGAGATTTGTATGTTCCCAACATAAAAAAATCACCGGAGACAATTAATCTCCAGCGATTTAAAAAACCCACCATCTCCAGTGATTTGATGGTCAAGTTGACAATAGTAAATGGGAGATTTCAAAATCGACGGAAAAAACAAGCAAAACACTGGCGATTTCAACAAAATCGATTTAGTAAATCTAAGCCCAAGTGTTGTTTTTTGAGCGATCGTTCCAAGCGTGTATGTGTACTATGTGTGGGTTGGGAAAAAAACACATTCTTATCCGGTAGTATTTATAGTTATGTTTATACTGGTCCTATGTTATTTTTGTTTGGAAACTTACCAAACTATTCAAGTTTTCTTGTTTTTATTTTTTTGGTTAACTTAAATGTTAATTTTTTTCATGAAGCAATGCATGAAAACTTGCTAATCCCTGTCATAACATTATTTTCCATCACCTCTTTTACCACACAAAGCCAATCACATGTCTGTACATACAATAGACAATTGATCAATAATGTAAAAAAAAAACCCAAAAGCATTAGTGTCAGAATAACAAGTATATTTTTATTGCCAAAAAATTGTAAATCTGTTCATGAGACAAAAACATTGCTTCTTATAAGAATAACAAGCTTTGCAGGAATGTCAAATTATTTGTAATAATAACAAATTATAGCAATTGTGCTTTCATATTGCATGCATGCTTAACTAAAGACACATTTGTCATAGCAAACAAAATGTGCTATAAATTGTCATGTTTAAACTTTAAATACAAAGAAAGGGGGAAAAAATGAAATAGTTTGGTAATAAGAAAATATATGTCCCAAAATATTTATTAAACACTGTACAGAACAAAATATTGCACTTGAAGTCAGACCATAAATATGTACAAAACGTATTTTACAAACTTTATTTCTTAATTTATAAATCTCTAATAACAATAAAGACCCATTATTGATTAAAAAGACAAATGTACTGGAATATTTGTATACAGTAGTTCTTGTATAACATTCAGTGATAATAGCCATATGAAAGGCAGATTGCTTTCATAAAAAATAAAAATAAAAAAGTGGTTTAATTGGCAAGTAATCGAGCTATGCAATGGTTGGGTTGGTAACTAAGTAAATTTGGTAGTATTGCAAGTTACAATGACAAAGATCTTTGTAGAAGCTGACAAAAGTTGTAAAGAGCATACAAGATAAACCATTTGTTAATGATCATTAGACAAAGTACAAAATTGAAGTCACGTTAGACCAACAGTCAAAAATACTGTCACTCAAATACCATACGTAATACACAGATATATACGAATTAGCATCCTACTGTGTTTTTCAGTTAGTAGATCTTCAATATAAATGTTCCAGCGGTATAATGCACAGTGAGCATTTGTCACTAAATACCTAGTGACATTGACCAACAATATAGTTTATAGCTTTTTATTAATATCCTAATGGTGAGCATGGTACTGTGTGTGAACTACATCACAATTTTCTTAAAAGTCCTATATTGGTACATTATTTGTATAATTTATGACAACACACACTTTAATATCACAATTGATCTTCACATCACATTCTCCACCAGTCTTGATTGACATGTTATTGTTAAGATGGTACGACACCCATACACAACATACTAAGTGATTAGCTGAGATACTTGCCAGCAGTGGACCATACCTAATAAAAGATGAGTGTATGTGAACAGTAGATATACAAATACTCATTAGCCTACTGGTCATATGTACCTGGCCTCTTTAAGTGTAGGTCTACATGGGTGGCTTTTACAGCTGCTACAGATTGTAAGGTTCTCAATATAGTGCTGCTCAGCTTAGCTTAATTTGTGGCTTTAAGAAACTGTGTGAGGCATTATGTGTTATGTGTATTTGAAGCTCTTCATTACCATGTATTTAGAATTGAGTTTTTCCATTGGAAGGTGCAAAATGTATCCCATTAAAAGTAAACATGACCCAAACTCATATTGCAGGGACTTATATGTTAATTAAATATTATCATCATAGAAAACAATATTTCATTTTTGCATGTTGGTGCAATGAAAAGGATGCCCCTCACACCCAGGTAAATCTTACTGGGTAATTTGGCCTAAAAATATCACATCAGAACAAAATTACACTGCAGTTTTTCTAGTTGTATCCCCATTATTTGCTCTCTGCAAGTAGAACATTTTTTAATTGGTCACAAGGAGCCGGATTCACAACCCCATCATTTTTCACATACGTGCCTAATTTTACTGTTATAGCTACTACGCAGGTCTTTGAAGACCGTATGTACGTAATCTACGTAACGAAACACTACGTATATTGGGTAAAATAGTTACTACACATGCTTAGTAGCTAGAATCGTAAAATTAGGCACGTATGTGCGGGGTTGTGAATCCAGGCCAAGATGTTTATATAACTTGCTGGTGACCAGGTCTCACCATTCAAAGACAAAACACATTGAGTTACGTTTAAAAAGAGTGGTTGAGTTTGAGAGTGTTCATCTAAAAAGAGCCACTTTATCTCTATAGTAGGAAAAATAATGCATTTAAACTGTTATTTCTCCAAATTTTTTAAATCAGGTTAACTTAGACAGCAAACTGTCAATAACATTTTACTTTTTAGCACATATGCATTAAGTAGTCTCAGTGTACTAGTAATATGCTACATATAAGGTGAGTTTACCATTTAATTTAGCCTAATAACTTTTGATGGGAGTGAATAGGAATCACTATTGTCACTCTGGTATATCAGGGGTTAATGTTAAACATAATACAAAAGCTTGTATTACTATTACTGCTGTTCAGCACTAGTCAATATTGTAGGTTATGGCACCAATGAATAGAATTAATACTGCTGCTGATAGATTGCACACAAACACGCACTCATATATAAGTACACCACAGCTTGTAAGTTACTGTAGTTCCGGATTTAGTATATAGGTATATCTTGCAGGTGAACTATTACATTACGATATACAGGTAGTAAAGACTGTTGAGTGGGAGGCAGGAGTAGACATCCACTAATGAGATTAATCCCTGCCAAAAAATAATATATATACATATATATATTTTATTTTTTTTTACAAATAAAAAACCCCATGTATTACATATGTGATTAAAAGATATGGTTGACTATGTAATGAGACAATGATTTTTTTTTTAAATGTGGTTGTCCACAAAATATTTGCTGATAAACCGTACAGGAAAATGTAAAAATAGATTTCTGAAGTGCTCTCGGTATCAGTATATTTACTAAGCTATCTATAACTGAATTAGTTATGTCTAGGGACACTGACTCAGTAAATATAGCCCTGAATAAGAACACTGCATATTTAATGCTAGGAACCTTCACATAACTGTTATATTCTGGTTATCAAGCGGAACCATTTTTCTGTCCATCAAATAACCCTTTGATGTAGCGTCAAATAACTTCTGTCCTCTTTTCCTAACTCTATTCAATGGAAATGCCCCATTCTGCACAAAAAAAACTGGCAAATAATCCCACAATTTTCTAGAATTCTACTCTAGAAACAAATTTGACTAGAAATAAAATGACATTGATACTCACAGACAAAGAAATAACTGAAAAATTACTTCACAAATCCATATAAAAGGTTAATTAGTTATTTTGCATTTTGAGGCTAAGTACTAGTAATAAGAGGTATCAGGCTCCACATTCCATACCAGACCCTCATGACGTTTTTGGCCAGCAGTTAGGAGTGTTCCATTGAATAGACCTTAAAGTCTAAATATTACACCTAAATTTACAACCTTTATACATATTTTTGTGGATCCTTCTCATCTCTTCAGTTTACCGCAGAGAACGGTTTTTCAGAAGTTATGCTCCATTACACGATTCACAACACCTCTGTTTGTAGAGATCTACTAAGCACAGCTTAAGCTGTTTTACAAATGTACAGTAGTGAGTTGTGTCCTTGCATTCTCCTTCTGTAAAAATAAAAGATCCAATTAAAACCCAAAGCTGGAAAAAGTGGGAGTTGTAAAACATAACACTGTGTTAAAGTGTACCCATCACCTACTTATAGAGGAGGCAGCCATTTTATGAGCTCAACCAACATTCAGGAAAGAGAATGCAGCCTATCAATTCACTAGGAATCAGTAACTTCATTGAGTCATTAGGCAGCTTGTGGTTTTGTATTTGTTTAGTCAACAAAATGGTTGCCTGGTCCAATGTGCATAGGTTACAGCTACACTTGAATGAATGAAAGTCTTGTTACAAGCAGTGTTCTGTGTTGGCAATTATACACTTCTGTTAGAGTGATTTCATTTTTTATATCATTGTCAATGATTGTAATAGCCAAATATTTGCATACTTCCACAGGATGTAATATTGCAGTGCTGCCAAGTTAAAGGCCTCCTTTTCCACGCGCAGTATTGATCAGCCAAGACCTTGCCGTTCTTCCTATGTACACATTCTACTTTCCGAGACTGAAAGCCACTACCACAGGCAGCAGTGCATGGTCTCCAGTTGCCCGTTTTCCAGTACACATCGCACATGTCTGAAGAACAGTTTCTTCTGGAAACAGGTCTGGGGATTAAACACAGCATAAAACATTATCCTCTAGATGTTATACTATATAGTTGTATTGGAAATTCTCACATTAATAGCAATTGTTCTGTTTTAGAGATATTTTATGCAGTCTGTATTGTATAAGGTTGTATTGGACTATTTGTACACATTTTTCCTGGCCTAGAACTTGCCAGCTTGTGATCCACCAACTGGCAGAACTAACCCTAAGTCCATGAAAATGCAAAGTAATTATTACTGGCCATTTCTCTCCTGCCATACATGTCTTTAACATTGCACACAGAGCAGTTATAGTTAGTATAGTTCTATGGTTGACATTAAGCGCATGTACATACAGTACTGTTATTCCGACAAGGCTGAATATGTGCATATAGGACTGTTGTTGGCAGGAGCAGGATATGGGATCACAGATGTAATAGATTATAAGGGTAGCTGAATTATGGCCATTGGTCATAAAAAGATTAAGTGCCAGCAGTTATGTGTCTGCATGGACCAACAGCTTTATACTTGTCCTTTCCCTTTGTAAGCACTGAATTTGGACAGTCCAGGGCATTCTATTATGGAAGTCTATAATATTGATCCTGATCTGTTATATTGAGTAAGGCTGTTAAGTTCATGTAATTGTGTTGTTTCATACTAGAAGTTGGACAAATCTATGTCTACAAATTCTCATACTGTGCTGTATCTATGGGAGGACTTACAGCCCCATTATATTTGGCCAATATATTGTCTGTATATCCTGTGTGCAGAGGTGTGTCTGTAAGTGAAAATATAAAGGTCGTCAATCCTAGATGACTTTAATTTATTGGCTTGTATACAACTTAATGGATTAATACATCATTCGTTTTTTTCTGTAATGTGAGCTGTTATTTATCATGTGCCTTCAGCAATTGAAGTAAATTTATAAAGTGGTAAAAAACAGAGTAGGTACTTTGTCTTTTATGCCCCTTGCTAAAGATTAGCATATGTACAGCATGGAGACAAATATTGTTTCCCTGTGCATGGTCAGACAATCTCCATCCACTGTCTCCCTCACCATGGGCTGGATCCAGACTTAAAAAGAAGCTTGAAATTAAGGACCTGATTCACACTTAAGAATTCTTCCGATTTTAGGTGCGTATATTTAAGAACGGATGCACTGCCCATGCGTAGTAACTTTTATATGCTGTTTGCGTAGGACAAATTTCATGCTTATATACTACGAACTTATAATCTGAAGGTTCGTAGTAACATATGCAAAAATGGGCATTCCACGAATAAGTAACTAGGCAGATATGAAGATTTGGGTGGAGAGAGGCATTTAAATGACCAAATGAAGGTGCGGTTATGCAGTTAAGTTCTTAAGTAGTCTCCCTACGCATTCAAATGCAAACCTACAGTTAAGGGAGCCCTATGGCACTCGTAAGTCACATAAGAACCTGAAAACCGGGGGCGTGCCGAGGGAGTTTCATTGCTATTAGTTGTGTATATTTAGGAACCTATCGCGTTCTTAAGTGTGAATCAGGTCCTAAGAGAGGAAAGTTACTCCTGGGCTAAACCATGTTGATATCAGAGGGTGCAAGTTAATTGTATTCTTTGCATGCAGGGACATATAACTGAACTGCTTACTGCAGACAGATACTGATCAGCTTTACTATTACACTGTTATTTAGACTTGGGCTGGGAAACATCACCTCTCAACTCTAATACTGTTTACAACAGATGAAATATGACTCCCCTGCAATCAACATGGTTTAGCCCAGGAGTAACTTTCCTCTCTTAATTTAAAGCTACTTCTTAAGCCTGGATGCAGACCCATGTGCCTAAAACAGTGTTTTATAAATAGTGTTGGAGAACTAAAGGAGCCTTGTCAATTCCTTATGATCCAGTCCATTAAGATAATCGGAGAGAATAATAAAAAAAATATATACTTTCTGGAAAGTAGAAAACAAAACAAAAATATTTAAATTTGTTTCTATATGACTCATATACATATACATTTGACCAAACATGGAAATACTAATAGTAGGTATTTGATGTTTTTGTATGTTTTATTTTAAATAATATATAAATATGCATTATTTTATCTTATTCTACACATAATGAAAAAAATCAACCTTATGTGCTTTGTCACTGCTTCATTTTAACTTTAAGTGACTTGTCTTGGGACACCTCTCCCTGTAAGCGAATTCAGAATCCCTCCTTGTGTCATATAGGAATTGAGTCATGTGCTCTGTGCACTAGAGCCTTCCAGAGGCACATCACCCCTAAATGAAGGCCCAGCTTAAGGTTGCTGCAAAATGCATTTAAATGTGTTCCCAGAACCCAGAATTCAGCTGAGCGATTAAATGGTAAAAGCCAGAAAGAGCTTCAGATGATCTCAGCAGAACATAATGACAGCTAGATACATATTTTTGGATTTGTACTATTTTGTTCCACAATAAAACTGGCCTGCCACTGAGCATTACATCTGTAATCTGTTACTGGCATCTTATAGTGAGCTTCAGTTAATATATACCTCTTCCTCTTGTCACAGTGAGTGTCTGGCACAGTGGTTCCATTCCGGTCTTGACACAGTATGTGCCGATGCTGTAAGCCTATTCCTTGTCCGGTGCAACGATTAAAACACTAGAAGGAAAAACATTTTTCAGAAGGAAGAGATTCACATACGTTTCTCTGACTATTTAAACTGCAGCTTTTATTAATCTTACACTTGCATGGATATTTGTAATGTAAGCCAAACAAACCATTTACGTTACTTGAACTGGAGTGTCTTTCCATCAGCATTTTCCTGACCTGAGGAATGTAACATTACTGGAACGCACACTTTTTGTGTAACAAGAGCACATGTTTAGTGCCTAGTATTGCTATTGTACTTCACAGTGCTTATTCCATTACAGCCAGTGCACTGTGTGAAATTTGCCTATTCTCCCTAATATAATGGGTTTCATAGCTGCATGCCATATTACTTAACACTAGGTAGTGTCATAAACTGAATCACACAATCCCATTCTTCTGCAACCACTACTATCACTACCATCCACAGTGGGCTGAGCAGGATTTGGAAACAACAGAAAAAAGGCAAATCAATCGCAGCCCAGCAAAATCATGCAGAGAGGTGATGTTTCCTAGTTCATCTTTAAATTGTAGTTTAAAAATAAAGTAATTTGCATGCTATAGGCAAAAGTATCTTTCCTGCATGCAAAAGTATTAAATCAATTTGCTCTATGCTTTGTCACAGTGCAGGCTTGCATCTTTTTTTTTCAGTTGCTTCTAACTGTAGATCAGCTTCAATGTGTCACATGTATGATGTATGTATGGCAATGTATGTCATTGTATGAGTTGTGATTTGTGTTACGTATTTAATTGCTACCTGACCATAATGGCAGGGAAAGTGTTAAATGCTGTTTATCTCAATTTGAATACAAGCACCCCATTATTGCAGTGACTAATGTTCTGTATAATACTTAGAAAGGCTAATGTTTCTGTGGCGTTTATTCATTATTAGGGTTTATATGAATCCGTGCCACTTCTGCTGTAAGCACTGAGCTGTGTATTATAATCATGTAAAATCATCCATCAACAACAGGTACACGACAGGAGCCAAGCTCTCTTACTCATTGCGCTGTCATTGCCAAGGGGGTTTAACACTGTTACTGTGATGTTTGCTTTGGTTCAACTCCCTCCAAAAAATTACTTTATTAAAAATATTCTAGAATTAAACTTTTATAGGGTTTATTCCCACATACACAGCAACATGAATTGCATAGTGTCTACATACATTCATAAGTTATTCTGTTACTGACGCTTTCTACAGGGTGTGAAGAAGCCGTGCTACAGCTATGTAATGATTAGGGCAGCACGTGCAAAAGTCATGGATTTAATATTTAATCATTGTGTCACTGGCCAGGACTCTTGTCACAAGTAAAACAAGGAGCAAAGTATTCATTTAGATTTAACTATTCAAAATGGCGCTGACTTTCAGGGGGTGTATCTATGCGCCCCTGACAAAGTAAGGGACTGGTGCCCCTCCCCCCATTACCCAGTACTCCCAACATGTGCCTCCAGCTCCCCCCCCCAATACCCATCATGTGCCTCCAGCA
>WWET01001272.1:383166-394936 GCA_011038615.1 Limnodynastes dumerilii | reverse complement strand
ATTCTTTGCCTTGCAGCTCACTGGATGAAACATCATTCTGTACTATATACATTTTCAACACATTCACCCAGAAATGTGCATATGTGGCTGGGATAAACTTTGAGGGGTGTGGGTCTCCGGTGTGGGTCAGCCCTTTTTTCAAAAGTGCTGTTCTCTCCCAGACATTTGCAAAGTGCCTGGAAAATCTATTGCTTTTGCCTCGCCTAGACAAAGCAATCGATCTTCCCCAGGATGAACAGGTAGTGGGTAATGGTAAGTATTAATCTAACCCCAACCCTTTTTTTAATCCTTACCCTAACCCTCCCCTTACATTACCCTAACCCCTAAGTTTCTCCTCCCTGCAACCTAACCCTAAGTCTCCCCTCCCGCAGCCTGACCCTAAGAGTCCTCTCCCCACAGCCTAACCCTAAAACTCCCCTCCCCGCAGCCTAACCCTAAAACTCCCCCTCCCCGCAGCTTAACCCTAAAACTCCCCTCTCTGCAGCCTAAACTTAAGACTCCCCTTCCTGCAGCCTGACCCTAAAACTCCTCTGCCTGCAGCATAACCCTAAAACTTTCTTCCCCGCAGCCTGACCCTAGAACTCATCTTTGGTTTATCGCGGCGGGTCTAGTCTGCAGCAGCGATTTCCCAATGAATGAACAGGTAAGTAAAGAATGGCATGCTTACCCATTCATGCCTAATAGTAGTATTTTCGAAATAGAGGCAGCCGAACTTTCAGCTGCCTTTATTTCTTAAACACTATTATCGGATAGGAGCCTGCATCCCACCTTTGCGTTTGATTGTTTTTATTTTTTATTTTAGTGTCATTATAATCTTACTAAACTAAACCAAATTTCTGATCCCTAACAGCAAATAATACTAAGCATGTATTATGTATGAGCCCTATGACTGTAACCACCAGAAACATGCTTTAGAAAAACATTTCCGAGAAATCCTTGAGGACTTACAGGCACAAAACACATTTTTATAAAGGGCTGGTTAGAATGTAACTAATTTACACATTTTACACATGTACAATAAAGGACGATACCAGCATAACGGGCTGGATTACAGATGCATGTCAAGCACAGACCACATGCTGAATAAGGGTTACTACATAGAAAATAATCCAGAACTGCTTTTTTTAATTAAAACGAGGCATTTAGAAAACAGGCAAAAGCGTTTTACGCCAGCTATTAATTCTCAGCAATGACATAAAAAGTGATAGGATTATAAAACATCCCATCACTAGCTCATAACAAAGGAATGCAGCTAGACACTGACCAGAGAGGTGCAAAACAGACACGGCTACTGTTTTTCCAAGAGGGTTTGTTGCAATGCACATGTACATTCCCTCACTTTCAGCTGTTGTGTTTGTGAGCAGCAGAGATCCATTGAACAACACAAATGAATTGTTTGGCATAGGGAGCTCTTTCTTCAGCCATATTACTCTGGGACTTGGTAAACCTAATAAAGGAGAATTGTGAAAAACAGTTGCGTTATAAATGTATACAGGACCGGATTCACAACACCGCATTTTTCTTTTATGTGCCTAGTTATCCGTTTTCAGCTACTACGCATGCATGGTAACTATTCTACGCTGTCTACGTAGTGTTTCGTAACGTACATTGCATACATGCGGTCTTTAAAGACAGTTACTATCTTAAAGGAGGGTGCATTAAGGGGTTTACTATGGTACATTGCCATTGATTAGCTCCTCAAAACGATTAGATATATACTATTACTCCAGACCACGGAGAAGGCTGGAAGAACAGTAGTGCTATCAGCAGTATGATCAGTTATACCTTGAAGAAACTCATGTGTCCTGGTCATAGTCCTGGTACTTATGGTGTAGCGCTGGTTACCCTCCAATCTGAGGTACAGTACTTCATGTTAGTCATCCCCATCATTTTGGGGTTTGTTACTATTTGGTAAAACTCAATTAATTTAATAGGATTTTATACTTTAAAGGGTAGTTTGATCCTGTTTGTAATGCACTTACCAATTTCAAATGCTATGATATCTCCTTCAGCAACCAACACTCAAATCGTTTCAATGCTGAAGTATCATTTATAACAAAAGCAAATCAAATGTATTTAGAACCAGATTATAGACAAGTTGATGGAGAGGAGTCCAATGATTACCTTACAACACAGTAAAATAGTGGAGACGCACAATAATTAATTATAAATATTATAAATCCTGATTGCCTTTTCTTGGTGTCTAGATTTGAACAATATTGAGTTTTAGAGCTTACATCATTACATTTATATTATTGTTAATATCTAAGGACACTTTGGTTGGGAGATGAATACGTTAATGTGTTGATTCAAATTAAGAATCCCAGTATGATACATTAAGAATTAAGGGCAGCACGTTCCCAATCTACGTAACAAAATGGGTAGTTGCTCCATTCTTAGTGCTACGCAATCCGGCCCTAAGTTATAGTCAAACAAATAAAATCACCACTTACTTAGATTTACAGGGTTTCTTTATTTCTAAAAATGTATACATATTATAGGGTACTTTATACTTAATGGTAATACTGTAAACACTGCTTAATGTTTACAAAAATGGACAAAGAACCCTAATCTACACACAATTACTGCACTAGTATGTTACAGGTGCCTTGATTATTGATATCACTGGTTTTCATTACATATATATATATATATACACATACACTTCTCTGTTTTGTGGACCACAAAAATTGTGTGGCTGATCCAGAGATGAACGTATGCCCCCTTGCCTTGCGTATTTTGGTGCGATTTCCCACTGCACATGCTCAGAATGTGCACGCCATTACAGCCAATGTACACATAAATTCAACTGGCGTTGTAACCGTTTGTGTTCTGAAGAGCGTTTCATGGAGGAGTGATTCACACTTGTGTGTGTGATCCATAGGTGCAGATACACATGTATCCAAACCTACTTCTCCGGTCCCCTCCCCCACCCCACCTCCCTGATTTAGGTACCTTATAGCACTTTATGAGTGCCATAGGGCTACCTTATCTAGCTGTGTGCAGTTTCCTTCTTAAGAAGGAAAGTACACAAAGACTTTTCCTCTCTCCGCCCTCCCCAGCTAATCTAAATCCCTCCCCGAGGCTGCATTACGCCACCTCTTTCTAACTAAACTATTACGTAGATTGCATAAATGACCGACTCACATGCGTGATAGGTGATTTCGTAAAAATACGCACCTTAGAAGCTTCTTAGTTGTGAATAAGGGCCATAGTGTATAGGAAGGACGGGCCGGATCCAGACCTACGTTCCCTTAACGTTTCAACGCGTAGCGTATTTACGCTACCGTAATTACTATGGACTCCCCTAGACACTCCCCTCGCTCGTAAGTACTTTTGCTGTTTTACGCTTTCCAAACCCTACCTTAACTTTTCAACGCATAACTACTGGCATCCGTAATGGCTGCACGTAGATACGCACCTAAGCACGCCCATACTGTACGATTTAAATGCCTCACCCTGCCTACAAAGCGTAATTACGGGTGTCATATGGCTGGCACACCCCTTTGTGCTTTGTTACACTGCTGTTACATGCCTGGCTTGCACGCTCTGAGTTACATTGCGTAACATCTGCCGCACGCATGGGCAGTAAGTACTAATGCGCGATTTTACCCTAGCGGCTAGCATAACATCACTGGCGGCCATAGGTCTGGATCTGGCCCGACATGCTTACACAATTGCAGGTGATTCAGAACAAATGTTAACTTGTATAATATACAGCAAAAGATTTGCAGCAGCCACAGGTCATGTCGGAGTCCCAGGAGCTGACATTCCATAGCCTATTTTGTTAACAGTTCCCATTCAGAGGGTTATGAATATTTAAGATCCATAAATAGTAGAGTTGACATTTCTTATCATTTTTCACCAGAAGGTGGCAGTATGAACACATTAGGATTACTACATATCTGAAATTGCACAGGATAGAACAACCTGAATGTTCTGACATGTCAGTATTCAACAGTTTTGATAAGAGTTAGCAGTTTTTCTTATTCTTATTCCTTGACATTGAAAAGAAAAGATTTGTTGTTATGTAAATGCTGTAAACCTTATCCAAAAGCAACTTGGAGCAGAATGACTGTTGATATTTATAACACATGTGTTGAGTGAAAAGCATTTGTCTGTAAAATACAACTCAGGCTTCAAATGCTGTAAATAAATTCATTTATCCCAGCCTCTGCAACGTGGATCCAAAGGGTGATGAGTTCAAATAGAGCTTCACAAATGTTATAACCAAATGGAAAAATAAAACTACATAACAGGGGAATATAACTTCTGGCTTGAAGAACTACAGATGCTGTGATATTTAAGCAACACTACATACAATTAAGAAGCCATAAGGGCTTATATAACAAAAACAAAATTAAAAAAAGAATAAGAAAGGAATTTCTACATTTACATATTAATTTTATTGATCAAAAAATAAAATAATTATTAATTATACAATTATTATTATTATCATCATCATTATTACTATTGTAACACTGGCTTCCAATACTGACTTCCAATTTTGATTGGATCCCTTTTAAAAATATTATAAGGAATCCTCAGAGATCAATATTTTCTCCATATTGTTTACTAGAACATATCTGGTGAATCAGTCTAACTTCTGCTGGTTGATCGCATGCAACAAGAGTTCCCTTGTCCATTTACCAGACAGAGTTTGATGTGCAAACCAAGGAAGCAACTGACAGTTTCCAATATTTACAAAATGCCAGAGCGGAGTTTTACACTCCGCTCCCGGCGTCAGACTAACGCCAGCTCATACTGGCGTTAGTGGTAAGTATTCCGGCGATGTCTCCATATACCCCTCTTTTAGCTGTTATTAGGGGGAGAAAAGGGGGTTATGTATGGGGAGACCGTCGGAATACATAGAAATACTGCCGGAGGGTAAAATAAAAAAAAAATAATTTTGAACTTAAATAAGAATAAAAAACATAAATAAAACATAGAAAATAAAAATACATATTATAACTCACCTATCCAGGCGTCCCGTCGTGCTGCAGCTGTGCGGTCCCGGCATGAAGATACTGCATATGCGCAGTGTTTCTCATGTCAGGACTTGGGAAAAAGTCAAAGTGCCTAAAGAGAAGCACTGCACATGTGCAGTGTTTCTCATGTCCTGCGCATGTGCAGTGTTTCTCATGCCCTGCGCATGTGCCGTGTTTCTCATGTCCTGGGCATGTGCACTGCATTTTTCTAAGTCCGGTTTGTGAGCTACTGCGCATGTGCAGTACTTCATTCATGTATCGCATGAATGTGTAGTACTGTGCGGACCCGGCGGCTCATAGCGTCCTCGCAGGAGGGGTGAGTATTTGTAAATACTGTCAATGACGCTGCCAGGCTCACTGCGATGATAAGCAAACATGATGCAGCTTCCTTCACAGGGAACGAGGAAGGTAAGTAAATAGAGCCCTAAATATGGACCATATCACCCACATTGGGAACAGTCACATTTACTTTCCACAGTTGCCTTTCTCTTCTAACATTCTCCATTTCATCCATCACGCCCTGCACTTCCGCACATAATAGTTCTGCTACTACAGGAACATAAGTTTTAGGAAACTTAAATATATATATAAAAAAAAATAAACAAACAGAATTTTTTCACCCAGGAGGAGGGTTTAACTACTACTATGGTGAGATGCTATACCATCAGGGGCCACAAGTTCTATGTGAACTGATTATATGTATTTTAAGTAAATAAGGGCCCGATTCAATTGAACGCAAAGCCCACAATATTTTGGTTGTGACGCTAATTTTGCTAATTTATATTGCAGATTTTTATACACACACCATAGAGGTGTATATTAAAATCCACAATTTTTGGCTACCATAAAAGCATTGCAGCAAAATGCATACCCTCCAACATTTTTTACTGGAAAATCGGTACACCTGGGGGCGTGTCCATGAAGGGGGCGTGTCCAGAGAAGGGGCGGGACTTTAATATATTTTTATTTTACACCTTATTGTATGAGCTTAGAACTCACAGGAGAGGGTCCTGTCACTATAGCAGTGCTATAGTAGTCTATCCCTGCAGCTCTGCTATAGTGATCAGATGTTTCAGGGCTAGAAGGTGAGTATAGGGGGGAGGGAACTGCTGGGTCAGAATCCGGTACAAGAGCCATTTTAGCTGGTACAGACCACTAAAAAAAGGTACTGTACCTGCTAAATAGAATCAGGCCCATTATGTCTTATCTTAAATGGGGAGGTTATGTGTTATAATGCATAAAGAGCAGTTACATTTCCCTGAAGTTAACCTAATAAACCTGCCAGCCAATAGAAGAGTGGGAAAAGAGAGAGCAAAGAGAGGGGAGGGGCAAATGTAAGGAGCTGTTGCATAGGTCAGGATTGTGTTGTCAGTTAAACTGTTAATGAATCAGTTGGTCAGTTGGATAGGGAGAAGCTGAGAGGGAGAGCAGTGACAAGACTCCTACAGATATCAGCACTGACTGTGAAACAAAATGTGTCGGCTTGTGACTTGTGTGACTGGAACTTGGTAAAACAACTCCTCTTATAACCCGGTAACCTGACATTGACTTGGGGGGGGGGTTTAAGATTTTGACATGATAACGAAATTTACGGTAAAGCAAAAAGAACATATGGCAGCTATTGTATTCCTGTATATCTAGGTTACCTTGTGTTAGTTGCAGATAGATTGATTGATTACACTATCAAAATCCAATGGTATTTACACAAAAATTGCAACACAAAAGTTTTTTTTTTTACAATGAGCTTAAGTTCTAGTAAATTGTGCCTTTGTGGTAGCCCGCACTGTATTCCATCTGTAAGAGATTTGATTGGGAATGTGTCATTTATTCTGTCTTCTCAAATGAGCACTGAACAGACAAACTGATAAGAGGCATCTGTTTCACGTCATTTATACTTCACAGTTCATTTATTGCTTTCATCTACTATTCATTGTTTTGTCTGCACTTTCATCTGTGTGTTAAGTAGGCTGTGGGAGGGAGAGGAAGGCGACGGCATATTTTTAAGCATCTTGCAATAGGCACATGTTCTCCTCAGTAGAGATTCTTGCTACATTTCCATATTTTTCAGTAGGAAGCGCAGTCTATACAAAATATGATCAGGTTTAAAATTGAACAGAACATCTCAGACCGTATTCACACTTTTACAATTCGCAAAACTATGCGCCTAAGTTGCAAGACACTTACGGATTTTAGCAGACTCCCCCCACCATAGGGCAACCTTAACTCTACGTGCGAATATTTGTGCTTAAGTTGCTTAGGTATGTGAGTACATTCTTAACCCCGCCCATGCGAGGCCATTTAAATGCCTCACCCCACCCACTTTCACTTAACCTACTACGTACTGGCCCGCCTCTTCGGATGTATCTCAGTAAGCACGGATTTGAAGTCAGTGTCTAATGGATTTCCGTGCCGAAATCCTATGTAGCTTACGTAAAAACAGTTACCACGCATGTGCCGTTTATCCGATCCTAAAAATACGCACAGAAAAAGTAGCACAAAAGTGTCCCTCATTATTATCATTAGGCACTGCTTATTTGGAAAAAAAACAACCCAAAACATTGGAGATATTCATATATGTAATAATTTTATTTTCAAATAACATCAGTGTACATTAAAATAGTGGGGCCTGGAAATGGAAGGGAAGGTAGGCTCGAGGCAGCTGTCCACCTTGCTCTTATGTAGGATATGCTGCTCTAAGAAGTGGCCTGGAGAAATACCTCTGCTGCCCTGCTTCCCCCTCAAAATTTTTTTTACACTGTGGTGACTGCCAGTGTCTACGTTTGATCTTGCATGTGACATGTTAATGTGTACTATTATTTTATTAGTTGTGGATAAGCGGTAAATAATACTACCTCAGTAAAAACCTGACCAATGGGAAGTTTTTAAATATAACAAAACATGATCCCTTCCCCACCCCCAAAAAAAAAAAAAAAAGTGGTTGACTAAGTACAAACAAGAGGGCCTTAAACCCCAAGCTTAAGCTTTAAGTTCCTTGTGTACATTTAGGTGTGTTTATAACAGTTAACCAATCCAGAAATGTGTCTATAGCAGAAGGGAAGTGGTTTCGTTTTATGGATCCTCTGTTTAAACTTATGGTTTCCCTCTCTCACATTCTTTGCTGAGAATTATTCCATCCACCCTCTCCTTTGTTGGCCATGAGTGGTGAAATTTGTGTTGTTATGCTTTTTGTGCGGCTTAGACAGAAAAGCAGGTACAAGAAGAGATCTGTGTATGTGGCAAGGTTTTTATAGTGGTAGCGACTCAAGTATCCTTTGTAAATGTGTCTGTTTTAGGTTAAAGTCTTGAGGAAGTCACAGTTTCCCCTTGGGTAGGCTTGTGTGCCAGTCAAAAACAAATGAGTACTTGCCTAGCAACTGGAGTGAAATGGAATTAATCCCAGATTGATTGTAAATCGCTCTTAAGGGATCACAATTCTTAAATCTTACGTATATTGCGTAAATAAGAGTACTACGAATGCACAGTTTAGCTGTTCTTAAAAATATGCACACAAATAGCTGCAGCTTCTTAACTTTGAATCAGGTCCTATGTCCATTTCTCTGTATCAGTTTTAAAGAGAAATAACAATCTATTCTATATTTCCTGAATTACACTGTATTATATGACTATACCACTTCATATAACCCAAGTTCATAAAATCTTCCCTCTTACCCATTTGAATAAAGTCTTTAGAGACTTTCCCTTTCCTCTTTTATCTTTATTTTTACTATCTTTATAGTAGCTACTCTAATTCTATTACAACATCATATATTATATTTAGATTTTTTTGATATAAGATGTTTCTATATATGGATCATTATGTTGTTTTTAATATTAAGATCATGCAATACTGCATCATTTTGTTGTCTGATGCATTATACAACATATCTCCTAAAGAAGATACCATGTCCAAAGGTAGACACCTAGTAGCCTAAACATAAAACTTCACAGAGAGTGTTACTCACCTCTCCGGTCGGTGCAGCGGGTCTGTGGAGGGTGCGACGGCGTTACCGAAGAAAAGAATGGGTACGTTTTCTGATCGACATACTTACCCATTCATAAAAGTACATTTAGAAAATGGCTGTATTTTCAATATAGAAGCTTGCGGCTGTCTCTACTACTAAAAAAACTAATTTGTGGCGGCGACTCCCACCGTAATTTAAAGGACCAATATAGAGACTTCTAAGGAGATTTCTTTAATATACATCAACTGCCTCAGGAACTCAAGACTGATCTACTGGTTCACTTACTGGTTCCTATTTAATAGTGCAGAGTACCTTTATTTTGGTACACCAGCACCTTTCAAAAACCCATTCCCCACTCATTTGTCCTTTACTACTTGCCTATGCTTTCTTGCCCACCTTTTTTTTTTTTTAATAAATGAACATTAATCTCGCCACAACAAAAACATAGAAAGTTTCAGCAGATAAGAGCCACAAGGCCCATCCAGTCTGTCCAGTCTGTCTATACTTACACTAGACCCTATTTACCCTTAATTTAGTTTGAGATTTAGGATATCCTTATATTTATCATAAGCAAGTTTAAACTGTTCTACTGTGTTAGCCTCAACCACCTCAGATGGGAGGCTATTCCACTTATCTATCACCCTTTCAGTGAAGTAATTGTTACCTGTGTCAACTTATTAGTTAACGGTAACTTGAGATTGTAAGTGTGTCAAGCCCATGGATAATTGCATTAATAGTACTCTTGTTTAGCAAAGAAGAAACAAAGGTTTTGCCAGTCCAATTTAAAATTTAGATGGGTCAGCCTCAACATATAGAGGCAGTATGGTGGCAGTTAGGTGGTAACAGAGGGCAACTTGGAAGAGATGTTTAGCAGACCCTCCAACATGTCCCATTCTATTAGGTACAATATACTCCACACCTGACCTTCCAACTGTCACACTCACCTGGTGAAATAAATTAACAGATATTTTTTTTTTTTAAACTATTTGTCTCTTCAACAATGCTGGTTACTATAGTAACTGACAGTTGGAAACTGAGAAACAGAGTATTTTGTACCTAATGGAATGGGTCATGTTGGAAGGTCTGGTTTAGTGCACAACCATGGGCTACTATTTGGTAAATTAATAAAATCATTTGGTTTTAAAATAACCCTCAACAATGAATAATAAACTTTGGCAGTTGTGCTCAGTAATTTAGATGATAGATGGCAGTTTCTTTATATATATTTAAAGTGTAGAAGATGAATTATTTAGCAACACCACATTGAACTGTCTACATTCTGCTACACACAGATTAAAGCAATATATTACATCTGTAAAGATTTGCACATTTTATAGTATGCAGGTTGCTATTTACTTGTGTCTGCCAATGTTTCAAGTTCCCTCTTCCTCTTCCCTCTCCCTTTTGTTTTCCAATTTGGAAATTATAGCAGTCATAATCCAGTAAGGTGTATAAACAATTGGACCATGTTGGGTTATTTAACATAGTTATGAAGAATTGTATATTACTTGTGTGCCTTCATCAATCAAATGTCATGTTTATACAAAGCATCATTATGCAAACTAAAACCTATACCTGTAACAGATGAAAAAGTCCTAATCTTTAAAGATTTTATTACAGGGAGCTAAATATAGTAAATAAAATATATACTATAAACACTATATATAACTATATATATATAACGCAATATGTTTCGGAGGCATGTGGGACATCTGAAGACTGTAATGAATGCTAAGTGCTCCCTAAGAAAAGTTCATGAGTTTCCTGGGATTCTTGCATAAATAGAGGTGTGTCGAACTAATCTGAAAGAGCGTCTTTTATGCAGTGCCATCAGAAAAACTTTCTTTAATGGAACAGACAATTTGATATCCATGGTGAAAAAAAGAGTCCTTGTTTGTGCCTTACACACAGTAAATTATTAAAGAGTGGTTTATCCTTACAAAAATATTATTCCCTAATGTTCCTGTAATATTGCCAAGGTCACATAGAGTTTAGCGTTAGAAATTCTAGCTAGGTAAATTATTCACACTGAATCTGGGTTACCCAAGCTATTTATAAAAGCTGACAAGTGCTATTGGATTGCTGAGAGTTCAAACAAAAATGAGCTTTTCTACTGGGTATGAACACAATATACATATTTTTCAAACATATGAAATCCATTAAAATTACTGTATCTTTTAAAGACAATTCCAACACCATCCAGTTGTCCCATATTTGGCGGTTTGAGATTTCAAAAGGCAATGAATTGTCCCATTTATCACTCACTTTGGCCCATATCCTGACCTACGCACGTCTTACGGACGTGTGAGGTCATTACGTATATTAGCGTAGCGGGGAGTGCACGCCCCCTGCACTCCCCACTCATGGTAGTAAAGTCTGGACACATATTACTACCTTAAAAATTACGGCCCAGATGTAGTTATAACAGGCCTTCCCCTGCCCCGATCCCTAATTTAAATGTCTATCTCTGCCTCTACGGCGAAGATACGACTGTCGTAAAAGAGGGGACAGCCCCTTTAACGTACCATATTGCATACGTAACATACGTTATGTACGTGTTACAGGCCGCTCCCGGCGGCCTCCCCAGCTAGCGTCTGCTGCCCCGTGCTCTCCTCTGTCTCTTGCCTCTTATCTTCTGCCTTGTGCTTATTGCTTACTTGAGTGCCCCATTGTTATCCTGCCTTGTTCCTGCCTGTGACCCCATTGTCTGCATCTCTCTGTATCCCTCATTTGTTCTTCTGCCTCTGTGTGTTAACCCTTCCATTCCTGAGTGTCGTATTTGTACCCTTAAGGGGAGTTAGTGTGAGTGTGAGTGTGAGT